>JBBPCS010003095.1:0-12689 GCA_037974645.1 Hollardia meadi
CCCTGGGGCACGTGGCCTCGGGTTCCTCCTGCTCTGTGGGGCTGCGGGTGCTCTGGTGCCTTGGGTCTCTGCCTGGCCACTGCTTGGGTTCGGCACGGTGTGGTTGCGACCCCCCAACTACATCCAGTGATGAGCTTTCACACACATACACATTCATTCACTCACACACACACACACACACACACACACACATACATACATACATACATACATACATACATGCACGCACGCACGCACGCACGCACGCACACACACACACTCACTCACTAAATTTCATGAATCGACTTGTCAGTCCAACCATATTCAGTTTCCTATTCATCACGTTCAAAACTTCATCTGGTTATGCTTCCATCATTGTGTGAGGAAGTCTGTACAATCCTCATGGTCACAGTGACATACTAGAGGAGTCTGTAGAGGAGCTAGGAGAGGCAATAAAGTATGAAGTTACTATTTTTCTACAACTAATATATATATACAGTATATACTGAGGTTCACAGCAAAACAACATTCTCCTAAACAACCGAATAAGCTGAGGACTTGTTTTAACATGTTAAAAAAACAAGGTGGAAAAAATGGCTCCATACAGCTCATCTGGTGTAATCCAAATCTCCGGAAGCACTGAGATCTCAAAATGATTTGAAAAGATGTTATTGCCATCATTTGGTGAACTGTTCCTTTAAAGATGGGTCTTTCTCATTTTTTGGGTAAGACTACAGTAGAGTTGACTGTCCTCTCTTTCCTTTATGTCAGTGTTTCAACACAGGGATGGCTCCACGAATGGATGATGTCATGCGTCTGTGCTGTGAAATATCAGCGCACGATCAGATCAAGGTCGCGGTGAAAAACTCAACCAAGGGCGCTATGGTGGCAGGAGGAGCTGCCTTTGTTGGCGGGCTACTCAGTGGACCTCCGGGGATTGCTGTTGGTAAGAGTAAAATACTCCTACAAAAACTACTGACTCTGACCTCTATTTCTGAAGTAGACTTCACAGCAGCCTGTAAAACCAAAGAGGGTGGGACTAAAACTTCTAGTTAGAAGGTGCTGGCTGTCGGCAAGATGCCTGTTTTTAAAATAATCAAATTAAATTATTCCTCTGTGACATATACATTCACATACATTTTTTGACATGGTAACATACACACATTCAGTTGGTGATGCAGAAAATCTTTTTCATGTTTGCTCTGGATAATATTAAGCCTTTAAATTTTACACAGCGTATCCTACATACACTAAACAAATGATGAAGGCACAGCAGCTAGGCCTTTAGAACAGTTTGGATGATGTTTTTAATCTCAGTTCTGGCCAAGTCCGTTTTACACTGCTGGTACTGCAGCCAAAAGAACACTGATTATAAAAATTGATTGGCCTATTGGTATTTATCACAGATATTTAAACAATAAAAATCATTTCACTTTGATTTGTTTGATTTTAAAGTGATTTCCACATATCCTTCGTTATGGGACAATGTCAGAGCTAAATGCAGTATAATGTTTAAAAATGCTGTATCAAGTTCAAAGTTTAAGCGCTCTATAATGTGCAGATTATTCATATTTGAAATAAAACCATAGACAACCGTATACAACCATAAGATTGTATTTAGTGGAAAAATAAATTCTGACTTTACAGAAAAACTATTGATTTTTAATTAATAGTTTACATGCAAACATTTGTGGCAGTGGTTCATTTTGTGTTGTGTTTAAACCTCTGACCACTAGATAGCAGTGTTATAATCCAATGTAACAACATCACTGAGACAGGAAGAAGTAAGCACATATCGCTTGTGTAAACACAAAGAACACAGGCTTATGAAACAATACATCACCTTGCTTACAGTGTCACAGTATACCCTGTGTCGTGATATGTACCATATCTCCAGATTATTACCAATATACAGCCCATCTACTAAATGTTTATATTGGATTTATACTGATCCTGTAACTGACCCGTTGTCCACCCCCGTTTCAGGTGGAGCAGTAGGCGGCCTCTTGGGCAGCTGGCTGACCAGCGGGACGTTCAGGCCTCTGCCTCAGATCCTGATGGAGTTACCACCTACGCAGCGACAGAAGCTTTATGATGACATTGTGGCCGTTTTAGGCAACCTGGACTGGATGGATGTGGCCCAGCTCATTGCCCTTGTGATGGGCAACGCCACTCTCCAGCAGCAGGTCACTGCTGCGCTGCTTAACTACATCACAAAGGAACTCAGAGCAGAGGTACGTTATCAGGACTGAGTTATGGCTGCACATGGACTCTTTGGGATGGTCGGCCTGCCAGACACAACATATTTTTGTGCTTCACAAGATGGAAGTCACTGTACAGTCATCATAGAAACCTATCTGTGGAAATCTAAATAATGAATGGATCGAGACGTAAATACAAATAATGTTTTGTATGACTGTCAGCATCAATTTTCTTAAGACATTGTGCCTTGGGAGATGTTTATTCTGGATTAGAATATAATGTCTTTATTCCCACACTCTATCAGGGTGATTTTAATATATCTCTTGAATTTCAAACAAAATAAACATTGGAAGCTATTGTGCTTTTTACAGATTATTTGTTTATTTGAAGTTACTAGGATTGTAACATTGCACATTTTGAATACACACATATCTGTAAGCAAGAATTGCCACAACAATCTGAGTTCTGACAACTTACTTTATGTATTATATTTTTGTTATGTAAAAAAGTTTAAGGTTCACCTACTAACTTTTTTGAGCTTTTATTTGGTTGAAAGCTCCAAAAACCTAATAAATGGAGTGATCTTAGATCATTGTTCATACTGTTCCCAAAGGTCAGTAATGGACTTCCATGCTCAAACCGAGAACTATCTAATTGGCCTTTTTAGTTAACATATGTGTTAACATATGCTATATTAAGTTTTATGGAGACATTGTAGTAAAACTGTTATGCAGAGACTTTTATTTAAATAAACTGTAGTCTGTTCTTAGGAAGCTCATTACTGCCAGAAAAGTTAATAGATAATGTTATAAAAAATAAATAAAAATACTCAATGAGATAGTCAAAATTATGCTATACCAAGTTAAAATTATGATAAAATTAAATCGAGATGTGATGGTATGTTCAAATTTTGCCTCCTTAGTTTACAAAAAGCAGCAAGTGTGCGTTCTAACGGTGCTCAGCCTCATAAATAGGAATCGGTTCAAAAGTAGAAAAGATGGAACATCATCAAAGCAATCAACGCCTTTAGAGTTTTACATTTTATTCAGTTTCCATTTTATTCCCAGTTTGATCTTACCACTGATTCTTTATCATTGCCTCAATATGGAAGCATATTGTAACCCTGCCAAAAGCTTTCTTCAACCTTTTTCACATGGTGACCAAGTCAGAGCATCAGCTGAGGTCAAATCTGTACAAATCTGTGTAAAATCTGACAAAAGTATGACCCAGAGGCAGGATGCAAGAGACAAGTGTCTTTATTACATGTATTGTAACAAGGAACAGTGTGGATGTGGCAGCTGATACAGGCTCTAACAAAAACAACCCATGTCAGTAGAAAGCAAAAGGTGGCAGGGCAGCGGTAAAAAAAACAAAGTTATTTTAACAATAATTATTTTGTTAGAATTTAACAAATACAACAGCTGCTCCACTGAGTCTTTGACATCAGCAATGTCAAACCGTGATGACATCAGTAATTGTGAAAAGCCATTAATTGTTCCGCAGGTCTGTGGTAAAACAAGGTGCAAGTACTGAATAAAGCTGAAGTGTCAATTTAAGTGTGAGTGCTGGGTGAAGTTGAAGTGAAAAGTGGTGAATTAGTTAAAGACATTCAATCTGTGAATGGAGTCGAAATGTAGTGATAAACTGTGCTGCAATTTTCTAGTGAAGTAGAGGTCCTGAAAGAAACTTTAAGTATCAGCTTTAGTGTAAAATCATGTGGTGCTTAAATCTGTCCAGCAGTGGATATTTATTTAGCCATGACCATGAAAACCAGGTGATACACAGACAGCAGATATGGAAACAGCCTGGTGCAGCTCACTTCTAGAGCAAAACACACATCCATCTGAGAGCTTTACCCACTAGAGGCCGTTACTCTACCGGGACTGAGAACTCAGAGTGAGGCCTAGGCTATATTAATTATCCCTGCAGTCAAGTGTACACAAGTTTCAAGTACAAGGGGGGATTTTGAGAGATGAGTCATATTGAACACATTAACTATACTATACAGTTTTTTTTCTTCCATTGGAAAGCAAGCTGATTTTTTTTTAATTCATAAAAACGTCTGGATGTGGATGTTGAAATTACATTACATTTAAATAGCAACAACATTTCCAGCCTTTTCTTCTTTTTCAAATGCAGCATAATCCTGTGTCTGGCACAGAGACCAAAAGGCACAAAAAACAGCAGCATTTTTAGGATGTCTAAAGTTAAAATGGCGGCTGATAGTAAGCACTGGATACAATATGTCATTGTTTAGGTCCAAATATTAACACTATAGCTTAGCATAACCTTGTACCCAAGGAAATATGAGTGAAAACTATCAAAATCAGTTATTTCAAGCCAAATTAACAATTAACAAATCACCTTATAAAGACCTTTAAAAAGCTATTTTATTAGCAAACAGTAGCTTACTTACACATTTAGCAAATTCAGAGCAACATTTATCGAGTGTCGTGTTTCCAGCAGCCTAGCTAATCAAAATTGGATATTCACTCTCCTCTTAGCGCTGTTCCGGTCTTCCTCAAGTTTTGAGGGAAATATGTGGCTGAAATGCTCCACCATTAGTCCAGCTAGCTAACTTTGTCTGCTGTTTGGTGCTGGGCAAGTGGGCTTATCAGAGCTTTTTTTTTTCTGATAACAGCAGCCTGCTGCATCTCGAAATGACTAATGAGAACGGTCAGCCTGAGCTGTAACAGTTAGCCTGCAGGCTGAAGACAAAAATAAAGAGTTCACAGATGCTAAAAGGCCCTATAGAGCTAAAAAGAACTACAGATTCAGGCACCAATTCTCTTTGGCTTTGTCCCTTGAGGCGACACCTTTTGACATGTAGCCTTTTGACTTTTCCACAGTACTGTATTCAAAACAGGCTGGACAGAACAGCAATGCTTACTGTCAAGTCATTTACAGATCTACTTTCTTCTATTCGTTGTTGGCAAACATGAAATTTCACCCCTTGACACAGATAAAAACATAGAAGGCACACTGTGACACTGGGCTGGTTGGTCTCCTGGAACACAGCCACGCTCTCCTGGGCCAGACAGAGGTAAACAGATCATCTCAAGACTTCCAAAGGGTCACATCCACTGGTCTTAAAATAACATGAAACCTGATATTCTACAAGACACTGTAACATGGCAGCCATTTGGTAAAATTTCACGTCACTGTAGCGCTTCTCAGGCCCGCATTGAGGTACCCTTCAACATGGATCCGCCAAACCCTTTATTACAGATTTATTCTCTATGGGTTTATTCTTAAATTCTTCTAATCGTGATCAATATTTCTTTAAGGAATAGTTTGACCTTTTGGTGCATACTCTGGATGTACTCTGAGGATCAACATCATTCTCATATCTGTTAAATATAAAGCTACAGCGAGGAGACTGCTTTGACTATTTACTGGCCGCACACAATGGCATCCTGGAGTTTTGTTGTCACACACAACCCCCTGTAAAACTGGAGTTTGTCATTTTAACACAGCTCTAGAGGTGGTGGTAGGAAGAAGTTTTTCACCTAAGCATCAAATATGCCATCAAGGATTATGGTAAGAGTACATTATATAAAACAGAAGATACACCATGTCATAGAATTATAGAAATATTACCAGTGTACCAGGATTGGCAGTGCTCTGTGAAAAAATGCTTTGGAGTCCTGTCTATTTGAAGGCTCTTTCTGTTCTTGACAGTGTAACAAAAGTTTACAGGTACAACTGTGTGGAGTAGATATTCTGGAAACAAAGTAAATTCCATCACTAGCAGAAATTGATATCCAGTTGCTACCCTGGTGTTCTATAGTGACTTCTTGTGTGAATTTTGTGTCAAACCTATAATGCAAGTCAAAAATTCAATATCTGAACCAACCAGAACCAAAATTGTAGCACCCAGTCTTTTTTTTTCTAAAAATGCCACAATGCAAAGCTTTGCTTTTCCTCCTGAGATGACAGATGTGTAAAATTGGTGCAACAAGTAAGAATTCTGACATCAGAGTCAAAATTCTCTTGTATAAATCTATTTGATCTACTTATGTGATCTAAGTTTTTACCAAAGTGCAAAATCAGTGAGAAGTTCAGGAAAGCTTCCCAGTTCTGTGCAACATTTGTTTGAAACACTACAAGAATAAATGTCTCAGAAACTCTCAGTACAACTAAATCAATTGTTAAGATTGTCGGCAATCCTATTGAGATTTTCACCTGACTTCATCACTCTTCAAAGTGTTTGAGTAAGAAAGGTAGTACCAGCAAAAAATGCAGTTTCAAAAATGTTCAAATCTCAGGGGCTGCAGGACACTACAGAGAAGCCCACTGGACTGTCTGCAGAGAACAAGGCAGAACAAGAACAAGCAGTGACATATTAGTAAAGCTATGTGTGAAGAATACATTGCACTTCATTTACATGTAGAGTACGTAAAAAAAACCCAATTTACACTGTACATTAGATCAATTCCAATCTAAGTGAAAGCAGTAAAGTAAATGTGTAAAAATGCTGATGCTGTGTCTAAAATTGATCAGACAGGAGATCACAGAGTCTCTGAGACACAGAGTCCCTGCTGGTCCGGAGGGTGAGACGGTACATCTGAACAGAAAACACAAACAGTTACACAGGTTACACATGATGGTTCAATACAGGGATGAGTCTCTCTGTGTGTGTGTCTTTACCTGGGCTTGTGTGTTGGGCTCCAGTCTGAGGAGGCAGCCCACCTGAGTGTTCTTAGTGTGAATGACTCCAGCTCCAACAAAGTTTGCAGGATTGGGATCCACCCCGTCCAGCAGAGCTACACCAAAACCCAAGATCTACAGAAGAATTGACCGAAGAGTCGTTTAAAACCCATTTATGATTATATGTACACAGAAAATCAAAGACCAAGTCTCTGTGCACCATTATCATTTCATTACCTTGACACGCCACTTTACAACAAGTAGGCAAGTGAAATGTTTTATTTTTCCCGAAGGTGCATATACTATACAATTTGTTTTTTTTTCCTTGCAAAAGGAAACTTGCTACACTGACTTCTTCAAGCAGGTCTGAACGCAGCCTTAGTGAACCTTGAGTCTAGATTGTTTTGTCAAACAAAGACTATTCTCTACCAACTATTTCAGGAAAGGTCACAAATCGCTCATGATGATTTAGATAGTTACCTCAAAACTATCTGCATTAATTCTGAGGATACTTTGTTTTTATTGGAACCATTTAGATATATGAGATTTTCTGTGAGTTCCTTAAGCAACCAATTAGTTTCCTGATGACTTTAAAAACGACTGTGGTTTTGTGCAAATTAACAAAAAAAACCCCAACTGCATCACCATTTTTTCAGAAAAGCTGCTATAAGACATTTTAGACCTAAATATTGTGGACTACCCTGCTGGGAATGTTTGAAGAATGATATACACCATCTGTATGAGACATAAATTAATCCTATGGCGAATCATAAATGTATCAGTTAAAATAAGTAGACAAGAGCAAAAAGGGGAGTATTACAAAAACAGTTTATGTTCTCACAAACAGCTGAACAGTTTCCCTTGAAAAACTGATTTACCTTGGCCTTGGTAACTTCTGAGTCCATTGGGTGATTGGCTTTGAAGATTTTCTGAACCTCTTGCTGAGGACTGAGGAGGGCAACAGAGAAGATAATTACTTATCTCCAGGAAGGGGGTCAGGGTAAAACAACAGGAACATGCTGCTATAGAATGCTATCCACAGCAAAAACTGCAACACACACGACCCATTTGAACCGCATTCTGTCCATTTTTTGATGAAACCTGCATTTATACATGACCTAAATGAAACCTGCATTTATACATGATCTAAATGGCAAGAATAGTCCAACGCTTCGTGTTCCCACTAGTATTTCCCATCAAGGTTGGGATTTGATAGCACTATTATTCCTCTAGTGAAGACTTACCTTGTTAAACTACAAAAACACACCATCCACAAACATGAAGCGTGGTGTTACAGAGCGGTGCTAACCAGTTGATGTAACAATCAGCACCAGCTATAAAATACAGTAAGAAGCTTGCTCCCTGAAGGTGTTGCACAATGCTAATAAAAAGCATGAGGAGAGACTAAAGATTAGAAGAGATTTAGAGCTCGGATTGTCCAGATGTGTCTATCTGAACCAAACAAGGGATGCAACAAATTATTTTAATTACTGATTAAACTTTTGATTATTTTTTTTTAATGAATAAATTATTTAGTCCATAAAATGTCCCAAAAAATAGTAAAGCAATGCCCATTTCCCAAAGTCCAAGTAAGGACAAAAAAACTGGATTGTTTTATCCAACCAGCAACCCAAATCCCAAACATATTTTAAGGTCATTTGGGGGGTTGTGCATTTTAGATTAACATTGGCCTTCTAATTAGAACCACCATGGATGACCTGCTGTATGACAATATTAAATAGTGTTTTTAGGCAGAAAATATATGGTGACATTCAGATCAACACTGATCCAATGAAATGGATCAAAATTACTGTTAAAGGAACAGTTCACTAGATCAACTTGTGAACTTGCGATTTCCGCATACCCCAGTGTTTACCTGCTACCCAGAAGCATCACATCTCATCTAGTGGCACATGTACACACGTTCCAGCTTGTGCACCCACTTCAGACACGGTGCATGCTAAGGCTTTTAGCTTAGTGGCTACAGTGATGATTTTGGCATTGAAAAGGGTGTAAATAACATATTTTTGGGATCTTGGGGCTTCCGGAGACTTGGATTACACCGGACAAGCTGTATGGAGCCATTTTCTGTTTGTTTGTTTGTTTTCCCCAGCTTCTTCAGTTGTTAAGTTGACAATGCTGCAATACTGTTTTTCTGTGAAGCTCCAGAAATTTTTTGGGAGTAAAAAACTTTCCACCAGCATGGGGTGAGTAGATAATGGCTAAATTTTCATTTTTGGGTGAACTGTTGAGACAAATGCAGGCTCACCAGTCACTGCTGAAGGGGACCATGACAGGATAGTGCTGCATTGAGAATGTAAAAGGAACCTTACGCTCCAAGCTGTTTCCAGCGTTGGAAGAAGTCTTGGGATGTCATCTCTGTGGGCTGAAAAAACTTGTTGAGCATCACAGGCAGTTTCACTGCAATGTTCTGAAGAACTCCACCGTATCTGTTTACACACAGACTAATTAGCATATACAGCATAGTGTAGCATATATAAAAGTCTAAAAATAAAGTATGCATTCAGACACCAACCTGAACTGAATGTTGAGTACTGGAGCATCTGTGAAATCTGACACACACTCAATGTTGAGGATCTGCTGGACCTGAGCTCCACCCTCTATTATGGGGTCTACTGTCTTAGTGTGGACATTCAGCTGTGGAGACAGTGGTTAAGGTCTCTACAGATACCTGCATGACACTAGAATACGCTTATAGCAGCTTTGGAAAGTATTCACACCCATTCACATTGTACATTTTGTTGTGTGGAGTAATGTTTTCCTTCACAGTTTCAATGGTATAAAGAGACAGCAGTCCAGTGTGCAGAAAGTGCAGAATACTCTTTTAGCTGGGAAGAAAGAGTCCTACTTGCTGATTCAGTTAATTGTGTAAACTCCAGTGCTTCCTGTGGGCTGGAATGGGACAGTCAAGTCAAGAACAAGAAGCTACCCTGTAGTGGAAAGGATATGAGTCTTGAGAGTGTCGTGACTGGCCACTGACGAGGAGAAGCTGAGGAACTGGGTAGATGTCTTGTTGCCGTAGAACACATAGATGCGACCTGAAGGACATTAGCAGGTACACTATAGTTGTTGTTTTTTTAACTAATCACACCTCACCACTACATTTACTTTATAATTACCAATCCCATTTCTCTAACGCTAGCCTTTCTGGAGAATCCTTTAAAAATCTCCTTAAAGCTGTTGAGGTAAACAAAAAAAACTGCATAAGTCAAGCATGCTGGAGAAGAATAGTATTGTAAAGCAGCTCACCTAGGTTCTGCCTGTACTCAGACTTCAGTCCAATCTGCAAAAGCTGGTTCTCAAAGATAACACCATTGTTCTTACAAACAAACCTGGAATTTACAAGCACACAATTACAAACTTACTAGAACCATTTTATAGAAAATATTTGAAAAGTTTGCACTTAGACACATTTGCCTGGTTTGCGACAAACACTAGCAGGGTATTTTCTTATCATTTCAAAACCTGTTAGCTGATGTTTAATGAAACATGGAATAAGGTACACAGAGGGTTTCAAAAGATGGTCTAATAAAAGACACTTCCATTATCCAGGGTTTTTGCTAGAGGGCCTCTAAAGCTTGGACTTTAACCATCTGTCTCTTGTGTCACCCAACTTTCTAAAAGTACAATACCAAACCACTGGAGTGTCCCTTTAATAGTTGTATTAATATATAAATATTAATAAATATTTATATTTATTTATTTAGTTATACATACTGTAGGGTAATCCACATCCATTAAATATTAGGATGTGGATTACCCTACAGTATGTATAACTATTTACAAAGAGCTATAATCTCTATTTCTATGCAAATTACATCATCCAAGTTCCCAGTATGGTCCCACCTGGGGAAATTTTCCTCAGACACATCTATGGATGCAGGGGCGGGGCTGTCGGAGAAGACATCAACCAGCAGACTGGCTCCAGCTGAAGGGGTGGAGTTCAGATTGAGCAGGTCTGTGAAGGGGTGGGTGGAACCCTGGGAGAGAACCAGCAGCAAATTCATCTTTAACATACAGTATCTACATACAAAGCAAACCACAGTTTATATATAAACACAAATTAAATATGATGTCTAGTTAATTCACTGTTTTCTCAATATTAAAGCCAAAGTTCAATTGGAACTCTCATCACTTTTCCAGGAAAGTAAAAAGGAAAAGGAAAGGAAATATAACTATAATAACACTACAGCTATTGTGTATTCAGCTCTTTGGGCATTTCCCATGCTGTTGGTTGGCTGAGAGCCAGTGTTAGTAGTAGACGTGCTGTCAACACTGACTGAAGAACATCATATCATATAGCTTATGAATACTGATAGTTCTTCACATATACTTAGCTGAAGTTGGCACTGATTTCCACAAAATTTTAGTTTTTGTTCACATTTTTTTTCCCAAGATGATTTGGCTTCACATTTGGGGAGCTCTCCTGTCGTCTATCTTTATATACAGTCAATGGTCAGAACTTAGAGCAACAGGTAGGTCCCATGACTTCAACACTCTACTTTACCATGTGATAAAAATGAAACAGACTAATGTACTGAGTAACGTAAAGAGTGTTTAAATCAGAGATAAACAACAGGTTACCCTACAGCCCCACAGATGGTTCAGATATACACGTATATGAAGTTTGACTATGACAGTCTGAATACATGGAAAGTGTGAATATATTTAGAAATTTGAGAATACTGAATGAAATCCATATTCTACAGTTATATCATTGTCATTAAGTGACAGCCTTCTGAATTCCCTGGCTTTACATGTATAAAATTGGCTGAAATATTCCATTGTTTGTATTAACGTTTGGCCTGTAAGGTTCATTGCATTCAGTCCTCCTTGATGAAACAGTGAATACATTTCTTCACTACTTGAAGAGTATTGAATATTGTTATGAGTACTATTTTTGCCTTTACGTAATCCACAATACTATGTGTTGTTTCTAGCCATAAATATACCGTGGCCCCAGCAGAGAGCATGATGGGACTAGAGGAGGCAGGGTGGGGTCTGTTGGTAGGGAGAAGGTCTGCCATCAGTGAAGGAGAAGACTGAGGAGAAAGAAAAGGAACAGAAAGAGGAAAAAAAGATAGAGGGGAGAAGGAGGGAAGGGAGGAGAAAGGACAAGTGAAGGTAAAGATCAAGGAAATGCTAAAAATGGAAGAAAATAAAGGCAAAGGCCAAAAGACTGTAACCAGTAATAATATACAACAATACACAGATTATGACTTAGGGATTAAGGTAAATGTAAACAAACTGCAGAAAAGTTCTGTATAAGGATTTGTATTAAAAAAAATCTCAAACTGTACTGACCAGATTTCCAAGCTACCGATTACAGCAATGCAGGGTAGTTACCTTTTTTGTGTTTTCAGTGTTCTCGCTGTGCTCGGTGCTGCCATTGACATTCCGCCGGGCATCATCGATGTCGGGCAGGTTGCCTGGGCCCTTCTTCTTCTTCAGCTTGGCCAGGATTGAAGACTCTCTCTCTGGGAATGGAGGCATCTCTTCTAAGACTGTGGCCTGTGAAGGGACAGAGAGAGCAAGACAATACTGTAAAGCTTTAGGCCTGGGCAATACAGACATCTACTACAATTTCCAAAGGTGATTCTCAGTTTCAAGGCATTAAAATTCCCATTTAAAGGGGAATTCCGGTATTTTTAAACCTGGGGCTTATGTTTATATATTTAAGATAAGATATTCCTTTATTAGTCCCACAACGGAGAAATTTACAATTTACAATTTGGATGTGAAATGAAATGAAATGACACACCTGCAATGGCTGCAACGTAATCCTTAGGGGCAACTCCGAGCGTCAAAGTTACGTCCACTGAAAGTGTTTTTTCTTG
>JBBPCS010003096.1:0-12689 GCA_037974645.1 Hollardia meadi
ACACACACACACACACACACACACACACACACACACACACACACACACACACACACACGCACACACACACACACACAAACACACATTTTCTGCGATTTTCTGATAAAAAATATAATAAAAGAAACTCTCCAGTGCTCATTTTCTGAGGTAGCCGAATGCAAGCAAAAAGAAAAAATAAAATAAAATAAAATAAAAAGTGCCAGAGCTATAGTCTCTTGTAGATTGACAAATGTGGATTTGTAGATTTGTTATATCATCGATTAAACCATCGATAAAGAGACTCAAATCTCACGTCGCGTGCGAGAAATAGATGCAAGATGGAAAACAGTCCCGTATTTGGATTAATGCAGTTACCCCTGCCTCTAATTCCTCCCTCACTATACCACAGGCGTTAACACAAAGACAAATCAAGTCTTGATCCGTATTTGATCGGTCTAATATTGATTGGAAATGAGTAACCTACCTCCGCGGTGGGGCTCAGTGACGGGGCAAAGCGGGTTTGTTTACACCATCTCTCTCCGGGTGGGCATCACATCCACACGACCTGCACGGATGCTTGTGCAGGCGAGACGCTGTGTTTCTGCTCTCACACCTCTCTCTCCTCTCCTGCCACCCTGCTCTGTCTCCTCTCTGCTGCTGCTGCTGCTGCTATCCCGAGCCCAAACGCGTGGAGGGAGCCGTGTGGCACCTCAGAGGCAGGACTGGGTGGGTTACATACCAGCTCTGATGCCAGGCCCATATGGCTGGCACGTCATTGGCAAGAGCCATCACATGAGAGCCGGTGATTGACATGCGGCCGCATTCACAGAGACTGGCTTCCCCCTGGGGGAGAGGGACTCGCCATCTGTCACCGAGCTGAAAGAGAAAATGGAATAAGGAGTGAATGGCACAAAAAAAACGGCACTGGATTCAAACAGCTTCTGTTAGCCTCCATCTTTGGGAAAAAAACGGGGTTAATCTCATATAGAAGGTTTAGGAAAACAATCCCCTTATGAGAAAGAATTAAAGCAATCCTGTAATGATCAATGATATCATTTCAATATTATTGGGTTGTTATAGGATTACCTATAGGCGAATGCTTTTGTTGGATGAAGAAAAGCTGATAAACCTACGCACAGACTAAAGCACATAATTTATTGGATATTTTGGTGATACAATATACAAAATAGGCCAATAGGAACAACTAAATCCCTGTTGAAAATGTTGCAAGCAAAACCGGGTTTCCAACGACAGGAAACTCATAAGACAGAAAACACAAAGGACAAAGATAAATAAGGGACCCGCCATAAAGATCAGAGTCAGGGTGCAATTGCCTAAACGAGTCAATTGAACTGAGCCAAGCAGAGCGTCTTGGTTTGGGTTGCCAGGCTTGGCACAGGTGCCGGTGGGCGGGCTGGTGCCAAAGGTGGCAGAGGCACAGATTGCAGAAAGGGGCCAGAAGATGAGGCAGGACAAGAGACAGGGAGAGAGAGAGAGAGAGAGGGAGATGGAGAAAATAAGGACGTGAAAGTAGAAATAATAATGTTGCTGGGGTTCAGTTTATTGGTGTAACAACCAAAAGAGATTGAATGAGTGAAAGTGTTCCTGGTCATCTTGTCCAGTCCTGTCCTCGTGCTGCTACTGCATATAGGCAGGGTCACACTCCAACATGGTGCCCCTGTGTTATCATTCTGTAAAGAAGTGCTCATTCAGTCTGACTTATTTAGTGTTTTAGTAAAAAAAAAAATAAAAAATAAATAAAGAGTGCATTATTATTTGATTATATAAAGGTTCACTTTTAGTCTTTTTTTCCATTGACATTTGGCTAATGAGGAGCTGGAGATTCATATCTGTTTAATAATTATGATCATTTTCTTTCATAATTTTGAGGTTTTCTCTATCAACATGTTCTATGGGGGACAAACCATCATGCAATTCCTTCCACAGCTCAGTCTGAATCTAATATAGTGATAAAATAAATGCCCGAATGACCAAAAAATATATATATATATATATATATTTAAATAGTAACTTAGATGAGAGTCTGGGTTTTTTTTTTAAGGTTAAAAACAAGTGTGAAACTTAAACTTTAAATCACAACTGCCTGTCTTATTAGATTTAATCTCAAAATAATAATTTTTCTTTGAACATTATTAGTAGGCCTATAGTTGAGCTCACGCAGGAGCAGGAATTCTCACTAATGTGCTTTCTCAGGCTACATGTGGGTGACATCTACTGGTCATTAAGCGCCAGTGCATGTCTAAGAAAAAAAAAAGACTGTAAGTGATGTCATTCCTTTTGCTGATAGTGATGTGTGTTTCATAGATGTTTTGCTAATGATAAATTAGCCCATGACTTTCTAGTAATGAGAGTGACAACAATGTGTCCAATATGTCCATCATTCATGTTTCGAACCGAATTCTGAGACCTTCTGATTAATGGCTCATACTTTCACTCAGGATCAAATGTATTATTTTAATTTTGGATTAGTTCCCATTCTGCATATTTTAATTTTATTTAGATATTTTAAATACTGTTTAATACAGCAGTTAGTCATAAGAGACTGTTGCAATCAGTTTGGCGCCCCCTAGTGGTGAAAAATACACTTGCGTACAGTAACGTTTGCCACATTATTGATAGTGACGGTCACGGATTACACTAACTTTTGTGGTCATAATACAATAATGCTATAGATTATTTCTCTGCAGCTCTGTGCATTTTTATCTTATCTAAGTGACTGTAACATGGGATTCTGTGCCTTTGCATGCATGCGAACCTCTTCTATCATTCAACGGAAATATTCCCTCTGTTTTAAACATTACATGACAAACTCTTCATGTCACACCTTGCTTCAGGTGTGTCGCAGTGTTGCAAATGCTCACGAACAGCGTGTGTTCGTTTTTCAAGGACAACAGTTGAACTGGGAGTGAAAGGAGCCACAGATGGGCTCTTTTTTTTTTATTTCCAAGGTGAAAGTTTTGCTTTTCATCTGAAGGCCTCCCACAGCAGGTCTGAGTTTGCTGTCAGCAGCAACTCTCCCCGGAGCTGGCAGAGATCCAGAGCCTTTCTCAAGTTCACTTCAGTACAGGGTGAACCTGTGGGCAGCTCGTGGGAGCTGGGATCAATCATGGGACCCCCAGGTCACAGGATGACCTGCTGCCTCTCCACTCTTAACATGCATACGATCTGAAAGGAAGTACTTACCGTGAGAAAAATAAACAATTAGTCTGATAAAAAAAAAGGTATGAAACACTCTGAGCAAAGATTAATACCTTCCTTCTCTCCCCTCACACAATGACTTCCGGCCTGTTTCTCTTCCTCTTCTCTCTTCATCGTTGCCAGCTTTTCTTCCCCTCTCCGTCCTTCTCTCTTATCTCCTTTAAATGCACAATAATTTCATTATGACGCATTATTTGTGTGCATGCATCAGCAACCTCCATCATATTGTCTGTTGATATATTGACATTAAATGAAAAGCAGGAGTCTCACAGCCTTTGTCAGAACAGTAGGCTACATTGTTGTCACCTTTCTCTGTCCCTTTCTCCTGTTTTACATTTTGCCATTTGCATATGAGTTTGTACTCTGTACTTACTGACTGCCAACACTCAACACTGTGAAGAGAAACTGTTGCCATGGCAATCAATTCCCCAACTGGCTACCTCTTATATATTTACAGAACATGATGATGAACATGATATAGCCTGGCCACTCAACAAAAAGAGCTGTTATTGACTCTACGAGTATAACATTAAAAAACAGGGATTTCATGGTGACTTCTTTCAGCTCTGAGAATGCAAATTAACACATTGTGCATGCAGTTCCTTACAAATGCAAAGGAAATTTGGTCTATGTTCCCGGCCTCCTTAGATGTCGTACACCAAGTAGTACTATCTTGATTTTAAACTGCAACTTAGATCCAGATCAGATCGCTAACTTGCCAAGAAGATCAAGAGCAGCCAACAGTAGCAATGATGTTTCTTGATATTGCTTCCAAAATAAGATAAGGGAACTTTGAGGGAAATCGTCATGCAGCAGTTGCAGCACAAAGTAGGAAAGAGTTTAATAGGCTATAATGAGCGCAAAGTGCAAGTATAAAGATATCAATAATCCACAAAATCCAAAATATAGCCTACACAGTAGCAAAATATAAATAAGGTTACTGGTAAGGATAATACATTTCTCATATCTTAAGTTGCTTCTTGTTGAGTTGTATAATAGTAGATATGTATGAGGAGTGACATATTGATATGTATAAAAGGCTATATAAATATATAATATTAAATCTTCAGTAAGGGTATGATTGATTCAAAATGTTCAATTGGATTGACTATTTTCATGATATTGCACATAATGTCCCATAAGTCAGAAAGTTGTAATGAGTTTGACTTCTGTTGTATATATATTTGTTTTTACAAGAGAGAAAGAACCCTGTGGATTTTGTGCTTTTTAAAATACATTTTTCCTTACAATAAACTGTCGTGATTAAAATCTTCACGATTAAAAGAACAGATTTTAAACTTATGACACTGAAGGCATCTCGACACGTCTCATTTTCAGCCCACTTCAAGGGAAACGTGCTTTTTTCTGGGCCACTTTTGAACTGCGACTGCGGCCAACAGCCTATTCGACGGCACGTGAAAGCACCGTAAAGCTTCAGCAAACTCTGCCCCACTCCTCTCTCCCTTCCTCATCACACAGTACAGGTCCGTGCAAGGAACAGTGGGCGAGAGACCTGGACGGACTGAGAGAGAGAGAGGGAGGGGAGGCAGACAGAGGCGTGAGAGAGGAGGAAGCACGCAAACGCAACTCAAGAGCACTGGTGGGACAGATGGATGCCGCTGGTCACTAACAGCAAAAATTATTTTTGATAACAGGCCTACTTATATTACAGAGTCGTGCTGTTTACACAGGTAGTTAATTCGGATCTGACTGTACTTGGCCTGGACTTTTAGTTGGACATCTGTGCGCTCGGCCGTGGTGGTGACAGGCTGGGTTCCATGGACCCGCTGCTGCCCGCCGAGACGGAGCTGATGGAGCGAGAGGCAGACGGGGATGCCAGGAGGAAGATCCAGTTCTCCGTACCTTCTCCCGTGCCGACCCAGCTGGATCCGCGACAGGTGGAGATGGTGAGCCTGCATGCTGATAGTGGTGGTGTGTGTGGAAGAATGAGATCAAACTTAGTTGGGTCACACATACCAAACCTGTTTTATAGGATCACCACCAATGCTTTGTGTCCTTTTTGTGCAGCCTAAAAACAATATCTGTTCTCATAAAACACCACTTTTAGCCTGTGACGTTCAAGTGCACACGTCGACTTTATTTTATGAACGTCTTTCAGTAGCCTAATGAACATGGGAGTAGGCTATCTGAAACATGCTTGCTTCTAACTTACTTTCACCCTGACTTTTAAGCACACAAGTGAGTGTTGCCCTCTCCAGGCCTTGCCGCCGAGGTTGACAGACAGTTATGTAACCAGTCTATCACGACTTTGCAAAATTCAGTATTCTGAGTAGGGTATTTGTCTGTGGCCAGGAGGGTATGGGTAGCACTGGGATTAAGCTGAGCTGTGCAGCCTCTTTTTTTTTTCTTTTTTTTTTTTTCGAGCCCTAAAAAGTGATGAGGCATCTCTGCCCTTCAAAACGAGTGCAGGAAGAGGAGGAGGAAGTGAGGGATAAAGCACTGTTAGTAATATTAAAAAATGAGATTATGTTCCTGATGAATAATACCTTTAACCGTGAAAGAAAATATAGAAGGTCACACATTGTTAGTCATATGTTAGAAGGAGGTGGGTGAGTGCATTATGTAAAATAGCATACCTCAGTTATCTGTAGTTTATGTTGAGCCGTTCCAGAGCAAATGCAGGTAGAATAATATGCTGACCTGGAGGTGTAGACATTATGTTAGTGAAATAATGCAGTGTGAACAGAAATAATGTTGGCAGTATGGATACTGACCTGCATTCAAGGTAACACTGAGATGACTTTTGGATACACTTCCTCCAGCAAATGGCAGCCAAATGATGTTTTAGGCTGATCGATATCTCCAGCTTTAAAGACAGCACACGCTCATGTCTTAATGGCACACTGCTCGTTGGAGACCAGGTGCTTGTCAAGAATCCAATTCCCAGTGGAATATTTTCAGATTTCGCGAGGCATCTACCTGGACATCTTGTTTCAGCCTGGAATGTAAAAATAAAGTAATAAATCAATAATATACAGACACTCCAATAATTCTCACACATCTATTGTTTACAGCCCAACTTGCAGTCTTAAAGGCTTTTCACTACTACACTACTCTTTTTTGAGAAGAACACTTTTGAACACTCTTTGGGTTAAACCAACTCTTACTGAGTTGAATTATTAAATAATTTCTTACAGTAATTTTGTACTTAAACTATCTAGTGCTGCTTATTAATTCCATCATCTTAATTTATAAAATCTCTTTCCAGCTTAGTTTTCAACCTGTACGTGCTCATTGACAGCATCATGTGAGCTGAGTCAGTTTTCCCTATAAGATGCTATGGCAAAATACCGGATCAGAACCCAGTAAGATTACTGCAAATCTTCCATCATGGATATAATGGAAATCAAAGCAGCGGCGTTCCCTGGTAAAGCATGCAAAAGGTTACAAGGTTCTTACGTGATAATGCGTCTTAGGATACGTCTTCCTATAGCCACCAAAGTGACCCTGGTGTTGCAATCAACGGCAGATCCCTATAGGATCACCTGTTGCTAAAAATCATATAGTGGAGAAAAATTAGCTGGATGATTCGAGGGATTTCTTCAATGCTTAACATACCAGCAGTCCAGCTGAGGGGATAAACACTTAAGAAGCTGCAAATAAGTTTGAAAATACAGAATTTAGACAGCCTACATGATAATCCCCCCCATTTTCTTCCTTTTTCTTATTTTCCAACATATCATTGCTGCCACTCTGATGATTATTAAAACTGTCTAATGGTCATGTCATGTGAGATGAGACTCAATGGTGAATCGGAATGCTGCAAATCACAACCCTTCTTGATAATTGACCCCAGCATGTTGCGGCTGCTTCTGGAAAATGGTTCAATGGCTGACTTTTCCAAACCACACTGGAGATTTAACTGTCACAAATGCACTTGTCATGTAATCTGCCACCGGCCTGCTTTGATTCTGAAGATTTGGTGAATGAGTTATTTACTGAAGCATAAAGTTGCGTCTTTCGTCGAGGTCATTGTCACATCTATAGCCTTCTCATACAGCCCTGTGAGGTTTGGTTGAGAGTATCTTGGCCTCTTTTTGACCTCGTGAAAGGTTAAGCCTGCTGCCCATTCCCCACTGATAGTGACTGAAACCCATGTGACCAGCCAACATGAAGACTATATGGGGCATGTGTGAGTGGCCGCCAAATTCTGCAACATTTTCAAGACACAGCCACAACATTAGCATGCAAATGGAAAAACGGAGGCATGGAAAAACAGACAGGTAGAGAGATAAGACGAAAGTGTAGGAGGGAGTGAGTTAAAATGTTGAGTTGGCAAGGACAAGAGGGAGGATAAAACAGAAAGATAACTGACAGAAGGCATGTAAGAAAAAGGAAGAGAAAACAATATCATCAGCCAAGAAGCTGACTGATTAAAACCAAAGAGATTAGCTTTGCATCAGTGAGGAGTGAATCAAGGGTAAGGACAGCGAATGCGAGGGACAAATTTTCACCACAGGACAGCAAAAAGCTTTAAACTCCTTATTCAACACAGCCAGCATGCTCCTTTGTGCTCATGCAACACATTATTCCTATACACACATGTTAAGGTAGTTGCGGCAACAGGATTGTTTTTCCAGTCAAGTTGCCCGGTTGATAAGGGTTAAAATCAGACGTGATGTTCTTTCATCAGCTGTGATCTATTTTTAGAATTTTTTTGCTGGAAAACAAAAGGTCAAATGGCCATAGTGGGTTTCATTTGTGATTTCTTGAACATCAAATTAAGCTCTACACTGGATTATTCACAGAATAAATTGAAAGCCTTGTATGAACACAGTCAGGGATTTATGCATTGACTGCATGGTCTTAATTTTTAAGTGAATGGGTTAGTTCTGCATAAAGGACTCATTGGGTCACTGTGCACCCAGTGCTGACATTGTGCATTATAAACATCCAGATTAATGCATTGAAATTGAATGTTAGGTAACAATGAAGGTCATACCTACCCAAAATAAGGTGGGGGATTAATGATTTACTACGAGCACTATAGATACTAAGTTCTGTGCTGCGTAAAGTCTAGCAGTTTCTGCAGCAGTGCTGTTCTAGTTGACATATTTCTATAATAAAACTGCAGAAAATCAGACCAGAAAACAAATTTCTAAACACATCAGACATGCACAGTTGGTGTAGAGTGGTTTGTCCAGCTGTCCTCAGTCACTCTAACTGGCGATGTTATTTTGTTGTGTTACTGGTTGCACCAAAATGAATTCCTTGATATGGTTTTATTTACCAGATATTCTTTATTATACAGCCTGTAACAACATAGTGATGGTTGAAACAAACATGTTAATACATGTTTTTGTATGACATTTAAGTAGAGGTCAGTTGTCACTAAGAAACTTAAATACCTAAAACCTGCTTCTGGGATTCCATAAAATAGCCTTAACTACTTCTGTCTCATTCAATTTTTGTGTGCTGTCCTCCCAAACAAGACTGAAATACGGAAACATTGTTGGGTCAGTAAAAATATGTCTAGCAAATCACGATGACAACTTCAATTAACACTTAAAATGAATGAAAACATCTCAACGCTGTACTGAGAGAGATATTGGCAACCCTAACCTAACAACGATAGACCAAAAAATCAAAACAAACCTCCAATAGTAGCTGAATTCTACAATTCAGTAGGTTACATACTGCTCACATACACTTAGCAATATGACACAGTTATGCCCTCCCATTTAGCCAATCTAAAAAGAAGACTAATGAATCTCATATGCTAAAATAATACAGTAAACCAGGGTGATTAATCTACTACTAGCTAAAACAAATTAGTTGCAAAACAAATCACTCTTCCAGTGCAGCTCCACTGAGCTACCGCAGGTATTTACAGGCATTTCAGAGGTGCACAACAAGGATCTGATGAAAATGTTGTAGGTGTACATGTAGGTGGTTGACCTTCTGGCAACCATGATAGCAAAACACTCGGAAAAGGTCACGCTGTCTGAAAAAGGCCCTCAGATACATGTAGGTGCTTAATCTGTGGTTCCTGTGTGTAACCTGCGTGTGTGTGAAACTGCTCCTGTTTGTTAGATTAGCACATTCAAGTTTTCATATTGACACATGTTTGACCTCTAATTGGATGCCTAGTAATTCATATTTAAATTTGTCCCCCCATGACGGCAGCATACTCAACTGTTGTGTCTGAATGATGAATAGGTATGAATCCAGCACGCAGAGTGAAGCTCTGAGTGAAAGCTGCCCACGCGTTTCATGCCTACACTCTCAGCTGTGATTGGCTCGGCAGCCCCTCGTATCTCACAGCAATCTTACTATCATAACACGTTACAAAATAGTGAGAGTGGTGAATCTATTTTATATAACACTTTTGCTATTGTTATCCAGAAGAAGGTGTTTTATCATTGTTTATTATATTATTTATTATTTTACTTATCTTGGATTTAAATAACGAAAATAAGTGAAAATAACATTTTAAGGAAAAAATCTGAAGCATTGGAAACAAAATATATTTCAAGTAACAAAATGATTGCCCTTTAAGTGTTATATTATTGGATCATTACATACAGCATGAGGAGTACTTCATTGTCAGTAACACTGCATTATAATGCAGGATATTAATATGTTATGTATTTAAAATATCAGTCTGAAAGTTAGGAGTAACTATAGTTGTAAAATAAATGTAATGAAGGTACAATATTTCCGTCTGAAATGTAGAAGTGTAAACGTATAAGAGGCATAAAATAAAAATAAAGTGTAATTAAAAAAATATTCAGATTGAATTAACTGAATCATGTCAGTTTAAATTCTTACTATTGTAAGTTTGTGTTATGTAACAGTCTTCTCAGACAGTTTCAGACTGAATCGGATTCAAGATTTTAAAGTTATATTTCAATACATTTCATATCAGTTGAAATCATAACTGTTGATTTCTATGACTCACTCTGATTCACACATAGAATACATGAATACGGGGAAGAAGAGAAGACATCCCGCTGTATAATATAAATAACAGCTGTATAATATAAAGAACAGCTGGAGATCATTTTCTAAAATATTTATTGCCCCTGCTTTATGTTTTCTATCATGAAGTGATGTTGAAAGGGATAAAACCTAAGAAACAGTACACCAATATTTAAACAAGCCAACACCAGTTAGTGACGGTTAAAGGGCTATTATTTGGCAGCATGTTCAGGAGGGTTTAAGTAGAAGTGACCATGCATCTAATGGTAAAATAACACAATGGACAGAAGGATTGAAAAACATGAATTATTACGATCAAGTGTTGGGAAAATGCAGTAAAATGGTGAGCAAACTTAAGTAATCCAGCCGCCATCTATGACAAGATATAATCCTCATTCAGGAACATTCTGGACAACAATCTTTTGCATTTTGTTATGTAATGATGCAATGCATTTTCTCATTGCATTGCTGTCACAGAAAAAAATCCTCTGCAGACATAATGCCAGGAGCCCCAAGGCCGAATAAGAGTGTTCATATCAGTCACACTTTTTTTCCTTGCATATGCAAATATACACAAATTCACACAATTTGATACAGGACTTTCTCTCTTTGCTAAGATTCGACGTCGGAGGCCGACACCAGCCACACTCTTCAGATTGACAGACCCACCGTCACCAGACGAAGACATTGGCCCTCACCAGGTAGATCAGCTGTTTTTCACTATTTGGGGCTCTAAAAATCCAACAAAAATTCAAATTTCAATGATTTCAGCGGAGGCAGAGATACCCAATTATTCACTGTCAGTCAAGAACACAATGCAATGAGTACAGTGTTTTGAGGAAGTTCTTGGGCTTGTTCTCTGGGGGCTGTAGAAAGGCATTCTGGGAAATGTTGCAGATTTGCATTGGCGGCAGCAGTGAATTCAGTGGGATGCGAGTGAGTGGGTGAACAACAAAAATATAAATTCCCATTGGAGCCAATTCTCTATTTGTACAAGGCAATAGGACTGAGGACCCAAACACAGACAAACGCATAAAAAAGGAAATCAGTATAGGGTAAAGGAAAATTTGCAACGGAATGGGAATCCTAACAGTCAAATTCTAAGAAGACACGACTGGTGAGCAGGTCAGGAACAGGCAAACAGGTCAAAACACAGGAACAGGTAACAAACAGACTTGGTGAGGTGCTAATATAC
The DNA here is from genome assembly GCA_037974645.1 of Hollardia meadi. Lineage (NCBI taxonomy): Eukaryota > Metazoa > Chordata > Actinopteri > Tetraodontiformes > Triacanthodidae > Hollardia > Hollardia meadi. The sequence continues at coordinate 11,336 of JBBPCS010003096.1, forward strand.
AGTATGCATGATAATGTGAACAGGTGAGCAGGTGGATGTGGGAGTGAAAGGGTGACTAGAATCGGTGGGAAAGTCGGAGGGCATCTGGTGGACAGGTGGAGAAGGGCAGGTCTGGAAAGTGTGTCGATTGAATTCATGTATATTGTGCAATAAGTTGCTAGTTGCATTACAGAGTGCGTTCAAGTGAAATAGACAAAATGGGATAAAGTGCTTTGAGGAAGTGCTTTTTAATTGTTCTTTTCACTCCCTCTGGTTGCCAATTCTGTGAAAAGTTTTCCTCTTTCCTTTGACAGCTGATTGTTACAGGCAATTGTTTGCTGTGTTTCTACTATAATGCTAACAATTCAAAAAATAACAAAAAATAGTAGCATTATACTAGATTTTGTGATTTATCTGAGGCTTCAACACTTTGGGTTAATATAGATTGTCTTGACAAACTCCACTGACATACAAACACATATAGTGATTGATTTGGATGTTTTACTTCTGCAGTGGGTTCTGGGAGAAAATGGAGCCTTGAAAACCAAACTTCATGCATCGACCTACCAGCCACCCTCACTTAAAGGTGAATGCTTTGGGCTTTCTTGTGTTTCACATATATGTTGTAATTTACATAACAACTGACACAAAATGAAAGAATTTGGGACACCTAATTCTGCTGTGGCAAGTGCCATGTGGTCTATATCTGTTTGGAATGTGTGCGTATCCAAAAAAACACAGTGAGAGGTGTGTGTCTCTGTGTGTGTGTATATATGTGTGTGTGTGTGTGTTTGTGTGTATTATGTGAGATTAGGAGCAGAGACAGCTGTGATTTTACTCTGGATCATCCTGGATTATAGGATGGGCACACAGCTGCAACATGGTCTTGCACATACACACAGATTCAGATACATCCAGATACACACAAATAAAAACACACAAAAACATTACTATTTGATATGAATGTTTATATATTATTATTCATCTTCTGTCTTTTGGGAATTTGACCCTTGCAAGCTTTACTCTTTGTTGTCGTTTTTCTAAAAGTGTATTGATGCGATAAATTACAAATACATTTTTTTATATATATAAACACCGCCTATACCAGATATCATCACTCACATATTATCAAAGCCTAAATAAAAAATGAACTAAACAGATGACTGCTTAAAATATTTTAAGGAATTATTATCACAGCACATAACTCACCTTCACAGTACTTTAGCTCATCACATAGCAGAGCATTTAGCAGCTAAAGAGACAGATATTTTCCTCAGGAGATGGACCAAAGTAGTGCTAAACAAGACTAGGTGAAACCTAGTATATGGCTGAACCGCCATTATACTTAACAGTAATGTTGTCAGGACACCAAAAT
>JBBPCS010003097.1:0-12688 GCA_037974645.1 Hollardia meadi
CCCCCCCCCCCCCCCCCCCCCCCCCCCCCCCCCCCCCCCCCCCCCCCCCCCCCCCCCCCCCTGAAGCTGCTGAAGTTTAAAGAAAAGTGAAGCCAAGATATCTCGATCCCCCCTGGTGGCCAGCTGCAGTATAGGTCAAAGTACATGCCAAAAACTTTTCCCAAAGATGGTTTCTGTCATTTTAGGTAGTTCTTATCAGTGTTGGGCATAGATTAGTTTTTCATTGTAATGAGTAATTAAGTTACGGTTTCAAATAAACAATCCGTTACTTTTAAAATATCGCTGCATTTCCCTGTCTTTTATTGCCTTGACTGAATGTTTGTTGAAACATGATGTAGTGTAGACAAGAAGACTTCTATTGTTTACATAGAGGCTGGCCTGCTGTGCCTATATGCCTCTTATCAGATCGCTGTCAGATCGTTAGCAGCAGGGAATTAAACAGCAAGTGGAGCCAGAATATTTTCTTATCTAACTTGATGAAGTGAGGATTTATTTCCACCAAGTTTCTGAGTTGAAGATTGTTGGAAAAGTGGAAAGACAAACCAAGACAGTTTTGGTGAGTTTTATTTTGCTTATGTAAGATAAGATATTCCTTTATTAGTCCCACAACGGGGAAATTTTCGACAATGTCTCACGTGTCATGTCTCATTTGAAGTGTTTTACGATGAGTTAATGAGGCAATTAAGCTCGTTGTTTGGCCAAAGAAAGAAACTTGAATTCAGAAGGTGTACGAATGTAAACCGATCAGCCAAAACATTAAAACCACTGATAGATGAAGTGAATGACATTGATCATGGCTACAGTACAATGTTCTAGTGGAAAACCCTGAGTCCTGGTATACATGTGGATGTTCTTTGACCCATAAAACCCTCCCAAACATTGTTTCAGACAAAATAAACTACCTCATGCCAACAGCACTCCATGGATCATAATTTTTCAGGCACGTTCAGTGTAGCTCAATCAGATTTAGATCTGGGGCATTTTGAGGCCAGGTGGATGTCTTAAGCTCTTTGTCACGTTCCTCAGGCTGTTCCTGAACAGTTTTTGTGATGTGGCAGCACATATTGTCCTGCTGGGGGACCAATGTCATTGGGGTGTGCCAGTGCCATGGGGGGTGTGCTTGATCTGCAAGGGTGTTTGGGTGGATGGTTTGTGTTAATTGGCATCAACATGAATGCCAGGATCCAGGGTTTCCCAGCAGAATATTGCACCGTAGCAAGATGATCAATGTTATTCACTGTATATATATATATTAACTGTTTAATGTTGTGGCTGATCGGTGTAGTTTTCAACTAGGCTATATAATACAACAGCATAATATAACACCTGAAAGTCAGTTACAGGCTTTTGGTTTTGGTATGCCATCCCGGCCTATGAAAAACTTCTAGGGGCGCCACTGTTGGGCACAAACAAGCTCAATAAAAAGCTGCATTATGGGGAGAGGGTTCCTGTTACAGTTTGCGAGTGCCAAGTATAATTTACTTGTGGGAATAACAGTTAATTGTGGACACGAGTGTGCATGTTTGTACAAGATGAAACAGAGAAGTCGCAGCCGTTTTAATGATTTATAAGCCTTAATAATACCAGTCACTTTTGGCTGTTTCATCTTCATGAAATATTCACGCCACTGAAATTGAACGGTTAGGGGCTCTCGATGCAGATGAATGTCTCTTTCCTTGCTTTTTTTGTTTGCTTTGCTTTGCGGAGCGATCGTGTTCTTGTGGTTTTATGGGATCAAAACAAACTGCCTCTATTCAGCAGCACTTCACTGACAATGGAAAGGCCTCCCTCCCACAACATCTCCCAAACTCCCCTTCACATACTGTGCTTAACTCAGTGTTTTTACTCCATAATCAGCTCCACCATATCTGGGATCTTCTGGAAGAAAAGGGGGGAAAATATGCAACAAAACACTGTGAGTTACCTTTAGCGATGTAAGGGATTCTGTCCTCTTTCATCTGGGTGCTCTCAGGCCGAGGTGTGGGTGCTGGTGGGCGGTTGGAAATAGCCACCACTTTTGTTGAGTTCAGGATGGTGTCATATTCATCATTCACTTCGAGTGGTGCATAGATATTCTCCTCTTCCTCTCCATCCTCTCCTTCTTGCTCTTTCTGTGCATCTGCGGTGACGGATGTCCCTAATGCACAAAGTGTTATGCATGCTGTTTTTGCTACTGTCATTTCACAGCTAATCAGAAGCTACATGGTGTCAGCGAGGGGAAGATATTCAGTGGTCGGAAATGAACAGCAATCCAACATAATGATGTGCTGAGAACAAAAAAAAAGGGAATTTCATTACCGGCATTGTCCTCCTTCCACTTCCCATCAGTGTTTCACCCACCTGCAGCACACATCGTTTCATACACGCTGGAATCACCACTGTCCACGGCTGAGTTGAACATTTTCTGCAACAAAAAGCAGCAAGAAGAGGTGCGTTTTTTAGCCCCATCCATCCATCCATCCATCCATCCATCCATCCATCCATCCGAAACAGTTGAATATACATCAGCGTGATAAGAACTACCTAAAATGACAGAAACCATCTTTGGGAAAAACTTATTTAATGTGTACTTTTAGTTTGGCCCATGTCCCATCTGCTAACATGGAGGGGGAGGGGTTTATGACCTATACTGCAGCCCACCACCAGGGGGCGATTAAGATGTTTTGGCTTCACTTTTGGAGAGCTCTCATGTCGTCCATCTTTATATACAGTCAATAGTGTACACCAACAATATCTATAAGCATTTTGGGGGAATTAGTGTAATGCTGGTTGTTTTTAGCGTTAACTATAACCACATAAATGTATTTTGGGCCGCTTGATGGCATCATGTGAGTAACTTTGATGGTTCAATTTTAACCATATCTGCATTACAGGCAAAGTGCACCATAGTATGTAGTTCCTGATCTAAATTAAGGAAGAGAACACAAAAATATATATATGTGGTTACCATAAAGAAAGTGTGCGATTTTGTGCGATTGTGTGAGATTCTGTCAATGAAACATAAAAAAGAGGTAAAAATAAATAAATAAGTAAAACAGAATAAATATTCTTTCCTATCTTCCCTATCTTAATGGATACAGAATATTCACATTTCTGAAGATAAAGTAGAAAAAAAAAGGGAATAAAGGTGATGTAACTTTTACTATTGGATGTAACCCAATACATTTAAAAAGTGTTTAATTTCTGGATTAAATTGGGTTTCTTGCTGCATCTGTTTCAGGGCTTTGACAGGAATGAGAGAAATGTTCTGTGACCCCGCCTGCTGACTAACAGGAAGCAGTTTTCCCTCTGACAGCAACGCTGCTGCAACGTCGGCCTATATTTGCTAATAGCATGCTGAGGGACAGACGGGGGTTTGATCAGGGTAATTATGGAATCAGACAATCTTCCCCTTTCAGTCCAAACATATCATTTAGTGAGCAATTCAAGACCATTGGGTTGATATTCAGACGGCATCCGGTATTAGGCTGAGACGCGGATATTAATTTACTGCCATACATCAACTTGTGATGGAGGTGTGAAGAACTGAAGAGTTGCATCAGTAATTTTAGAATAATTTAAAGTGAAAAGCTGCTGTTTATTTTGACAGAGAAAGCAGCAAGAAGAAAGCATTTACAAATGCTATTTGTAAATGTAACCACTGTGTATTTTAAATCAAATAAACTGTATTTGTTGCTATTTATGAAAACAGCTGCTGAGCTGTATTGTAGTTTATGCGTCCAAACAGATTGTGGCAACAAAAAACCCTCATAATATGTATGATAATCTGTTAGGATTACATTTGATTCATTATTTAGTTTTAAATGATCTTTTCTGAATCCAATAATAAAAAAAACCCCAGTCAATAGAATATATGGCAGCTCAGCCACGCTCTGTGTGCAGTTTCCAAGCAACACAGCCACTCATGACTCAATTACAATATTACACTGTTCCTAGGCCTGCAAATGACTTATTGGCTGCCATGAATGCATTACTTAACAGTAGAGGTGCATAACATCCCCAACAGGTAGAAAGGACGGGTTAATTACCGCCACAGTTGAACATTGAATATTAATAGTTGGATGCTGCACTCAAGCCCAGTGTGAGGTAATTTGTGGACAGGAAGGGGGTATTTATTTACTACCTGCAAATGCTAAATCATTTTTACAGATGTCTGAAGCTGCATGGGCTAAAAAATACAGTTTCACCACCACAGCGGTGCATCAGGCAAAACAGAAAAAATCTCACGTAAACTCAGACACAACCATTGACTGTATATAAAGATGGACGACATGAGATCTACCCAAAGGTGAAGCCGAAACATCTCAGTGTGGCTGGCTGCAGTATAGGTCACAAACCCCTCCCCCTCCATGTTAGCAGATGGGACATGGGCCAAACTAAAAACTCAAAGTACACGTCAAATAAATTTTTCCTAAAGATGGTTTCTGTCATTTTAGGTAGTTCTTACCACGCTGATGTATGTTCCAGTGTTAATTTTTTCTGATCAGTTTGGTTTGAATTAGTTATTTGATGCTATAAAAAGGGGGTGAAATGTCATAATTGACAGCTGAGCCCTGCTCGCGATTGGGCAGGTAGGTGTATGGGCGGGAACTTGATACCACTGCTCCACCACCTCCAAATGAAGTCAACAGCGCAAGATGGCAGCGCTCGTATTCGGGATATTTTGGCTTCACTGTTTATTTGGCATTTATTTCGGTTAATCTGGCAGCATGTTTGGTCTGCCATTTTTATTTGTTAGAAAATTAATTTGGTTATTTTTGTTGCCTTAATTGCCAAATTGCTTTTGTTTAGTTAATTCCTTATGTGTGTGTGTCCCTCATTTGTTCTGGTCTCAGAGCCGGGCCATAACACCGTGTGCTGAGCCGACCATATTATCATCACTATCTCTGCTGTTTACATTCACCCAGAGTCAACTTTAAAAAATGAACAGAATTATTTCCTGGGTGTTTAGATAAATAGTAAATCTATATTTGAAAATAACTGTATATATCTATTCTATTAAAATCCTATTGTATTCTAAACTCAATTACCTCTATATATGTTGTGTATGTGCCACACAAAGAGGACTACAAACTTAAATTTTCCTTGATTCCTTAAATCTAGCATAGGATAAAGATTGTAAATCTGTTTCGCAGCTGAAATGGTCAGTTCACAGGCCTGCTAGTCTCGGCTCTTGGTGCCAGAATGCTGGCTGTCTTTTGGCACACTGGTTTCAAGACCGGAGTGTTTGATGCATGGCAGATTGCTGAGTGTAACACTGAACCCATCTCTTGAGCACCGGGCAGACAAAATCTGTCCAGCTTATTTTTTGGCATGGGAAAAAAAAAGAAGTCAGCAGCCAAAAAAAAAAACTTCACACTTCTGTAAAACTATATATACTCTGAAAAGTGTTAATGTCATAGTTTTCTATGAAAACTAGTTTAGTGTAGTCTAGTTTTTTATGTATTATAGTTCATAAGAATCAGCCATACTAGCAGCTTTGTGAAGCTGTACTTAAAAACAGAGGCACTTTGAGTTAAATGCTGATAAGGGCATAATAAATAAATTAATATACCATTACTTGCACCAAAATAATATTAAAGATAAATGTAGGCATTAATATTTCTGCTTTAATTTGCTTCAGTATCTCTGTACTGGTTGATCAACACTCACTCAAAGTGGTTGGTTAAAAGAGCAATTTGTAAGAATGTGAAGGTACCTCCAAAAACATAGGGGGCAGCATATCACCAGAGTAACCGCCAACTGCTGTCACTATACTGTCTACCAAACCAACATAACATGCAAAATAAGGTCAGTGGAATCAACAAATCCCCGGAATCGACTGTCACCTAATTTGGTTCTCCTGCATTTGGATAGGAGTGCACAAACACAGCACATAAATAGCTCTTTGTAGTCTTTGGAGGACCAAACAGTGTACAAGCTATTTTGTACTTATTGAGCTTTCAGAGAGCAGAAAGAGAACTCGGAGCTCAGTGATGCCGGAGCGCAGAGTCCATCAAAAGTGACACTCAGCCAAATTTGTGACTCAGTGTTAAAATATTAAATAAGAACAATGTGTGCTTGTGTTAACCTAACTAATAACCATGAGCAGGCACAATAGTGCAGTCTGAGGACATAAACATGGAGCATTTTCTATATTTGTATTCTTGTTATGCTCCCCCTGAATAATTCAGCTTTCCCCTCTGGAGCAGTTCACAGCTAATTAACAAAGAAGTGCGGTGCCAGGGAAGACTAGTGGATCTGATGCAGGCCCTGTAAGTGATTCAGCCTGCGAATGAAGCAGGGGACCGATCCGTCTTGGATTTATTGACAGAGTGCTGCTACCCTGACGGCCAAATCACTGATGCATTGTGGGTTGATTAATTGCAGATTGGGGAAACACTGCAAATGAGTTAATGAAACTGACGTGCAAAAAAAAAAAAAAAAAGCAAGACTAAGAACCTGCCTCACAATGCTGACTCTTACACTTTCTCTAACGCAATTTGTATATTGCTATCAAGATGAATTTTAATTACCCTCCAGGAAAACTGCACAAATGTCAGTGTCAAATCTTTCGGGTTGCATCTGTAGGCTTGTTGAAGTCCCGGTGGGAGACCTCTGTTTGACTCCCTTGCCGGCTCAGCTGACTCTAGTGTAGGCACACAGCAATGCTTTAACCTGCTAGAGCAGTCTGATCAAACCTTGCTCCATCTGCAGTCACTCTCAATTAGCAGTGCTGCTACGGGGGATAAATACATTTGCAACAGTTGTTGGAGTGTCTAGATTTCTCTAGAGGGGGAATTCTCTACAGGTTGAGCCATCAAAGGAAGTTGAAAAGCTGTCAGTATCAGTATTTATGAGGAGAGACGGGGTATAAGAGCAGAGATTTCCACATGAATGAAGGAGCATTATGCTGCTGGCTGTAGCACATGAGTAATTCAACAGCTGATACAAGCTTTAAAGGTACATTTTGTAAAATACAGCCAGAATTTACGGTACCTCCAAAAATATAGGGGGCAGCATATCACCAGAGTAACTACCAACTGTTGTCACCATACTGTCTGTTGTAAGTTAGTTATCTTGGCCTGTGTAATCTTTGGTTTTTACCTATAGTGACTGTTAGCTTAGTTAGCAGTGGAGCTAGTGGGCCTACTGCTCACCGAAGTCTGCCTAGATCCTGTCTGTATCACAGGGGGAGTCACCGTGGGCAGCGGAGCTCAGCTCAAACAGGCTCCGTAGCCTGCACCTGGCTGGAAACCAAACTGGGACCGGACACAGCCTCTGAGACCGGTGGAGGCCAGTTTGACGAGGTGATTAACGTTATGACATCAGAGCCGGGCTAGTTGTTTCCCAGTTTTCACTCTTTATCCTATGCTAAGCTAATCAGCTGCTAGTGCCATATTTACAGTAGAGATTCTCATCTGACTCTGAATTTATTTCCCAACACCACCACTGTCAATTTCCCCATTACTGTTATGGGTGAAAATCCACAGTACCTGCTGTCAAAATAGGTATTATTTCTAAGAAAGAAAGTAATTCCAAATAAAACTGAAACTATTTGCATGGCCTAATACCACTATTGATTTTTTTTTTTTTTTTTACAATTTGCATGAACCAACCAACCCAAGTAATGTGTCTTTGAAATTTCAACAACAAGAGTCTGCTCTGGAAGCACAGACGAAGTAGCCAAGGCCATAATGGCAGAACAGATTGACAAGGAAGTGAGGTATCAAACGTCAAAAAGATATCACACCCAACAAAACCTGTAAATGTCCATTCAAACACTGCTGAGGTGCAGTGACAGCAGAGACAGTCACATGTCATCTTTACTGACTTTTTTTTTCATTGTCCAAGTCAAATAGGCAGGATCTGAGGAACTGTCCATTGAACATTTGCGTTAGTTCAGGCAGGCCATGGAATTTGCTGCTCAGCTCCCTGCCTTAGCCTTTCCATGTAGGAACACGGAAGGGCAGGGAGGCATGCTCTTTCTGCTTTAGGCTTTTCTTGTAGGCATGTGAAAGGGCAGGGAGCTCCCAGAGCCGAGTCATACCACCAAATATAACTTACTTCAAATGAGAATTTTGAAATGTTCTTTTGTTTCCATAAAAATGGATCATGCATCTGTAATATTCGGTGTCTGCAGAGCACACTGGAAATGATGTGGTGTTTTCAGCCTGCGATCTCGGCTATACCTCCGGGTGCATCATGTCTAATGATAATGTCCTTACTGCCTAATGAAATTAGCATTGGGAAAAAAAACATTATGATGCGAGTGTCCTCCAGGTTTATCAAGTAAAGGGATGTGCATGCATGCAAGAGATCTATTGAATTTGGATTGCAGCAGACATGCTGCTCTTGTGTTTCTGAATCTACACAGTGAGATGGGAGGTTGAGCAGGAAGAGGCTCTTCATATTAATATGAGAAAATGGCAGCCATTATACAAGAAAATCTCCACATTAGCGGCTGCATTAATTGTCTGAATGTATGCAGACAACATGTGCTGTGAGCCATTATGCATGCATGAACAAACACAGCCTCTCTAGTCTCTGTGGGGGTGTTTCCATTAGGAACCTGCGCAGGCCAAACATATTCAGGATGAGAGGAGGGGGCTTACATCAATGCACTGCCATGAGCTGGATGATAAGACGCTGGTTAGGAGGGAGTGAGGTCGCCCCTGACATACAGGTCACTCTCCCTGTTCTCCACCTTCTCATCCTCTCCATTTTGTTTATTATTGATAAAGCACCACTCATAGTCGTAACGCTGTATTGGTGTTGGTAAGAGTATTCCTAAGTTCTGCACTGCATCCCCTCTCTGTGAGATCTCACACAAACTGAGGTGCATTGGGTTGTTTTTTCTCAGCCTGCCAGCAGGTAGCTGCAAAACATGAGTCCGTTTAAGCGACATTACACCCAGCTGCCTCTAGATGGACAAATAATGTCATTTGGTGGTTTTAATTAGCTCACAAATCACTGAACATGAGAAGCTGTCATCAGATATTGGCATTTTGAGAAATGTCTAATTGTACGGAAGGTCAATAAAGCTAAAACAATTTTTTCTAGCAAGGATGAATTCCAACCAGAGCAAGGTGAAAGGCCTAGTCCACACATACCATGGGTATTTTTTAAAACAGGGTTTATCCGCCTTCATTTTAAAAAAATCACATCCACACAAGTACTGTTTTAAAAAATATCTCTGTCCACTTGCAAACGCAAAACACGTTGTCAAGCGCTGTCAAGAACAGTTGGCCAATCAGAAGCCTGAAAAAAACAAAAGTTATTACTGGTTCTGGTAGGTTAACAACAATGGGGCATTGGGGAAGGAGTGTGTGTGTTGAATGTAGCAGTGACGTCCGAAGCGCACTCTGACGCCTCTGTTCCTCTACATAGAGGGAGAGTAACTGTGTGTATGTGTAAACATGTAAAAAGTCCAGATAGCAACATTAAAAGCAACAGTATTTTGGCTCCTCAGCCACTGCAGAAAATCGCCTCATGTAAACAACATAGTCATGGCGCACAGTCTGACCTCAAACAAAGAAGATAAAGGCGACACTCTGATCTCGCAAGACAAAAACTCAGTTTTCCCTGTCTACACGTCAACACTGAAACAGAGTTTCTGAAAATCTTCACCCTGGAAGAAGTTTTGCAAAAGCTGCATTTTCAGTGACCTAAAACACAGTTTGCATGTGGACGAAAGGCCAAAATGCATAGAAAAAGCTACCTTTTCAAAAATACCCACATACGTGTGGACAAGGCCTGAATGGGTGAGGATGCAAATGATAAAGATGGCCGACGAGTTTCCTCCCAGTGTACAAAAATGTTTTTTTTAAAAGTACAAAAATTAAGCCTTTCCAGTAGGCTCCACAGTGCGGTATGGAGTTCCCGCCCTACTCAATCGCGAGCAGGGCTCAGCTGTCCATTATGACGTTTCACCCCCTTTTTATAGCATCAAATAACTAATTAAAACCAAACTGATCAGAAAAATTAACACTTGAACATAAGACCTACCTAAAATGACAGAAACCATCTTTGGGAAAAATTTATTTGAGGTGTATTTTGAGTTTTTAGTTTGGCCCATGTCCCATCTGCTAACATGGAGGGGGAGGGGTTTGTGACCTATACTGCAGCCAGCCACACTGAGATGTTTCGGCTTCACCTTTGGGTAGATCTCATGTCGTTTGTCTTTATATGTCAATGCAAATAGTTAATAAGGAAGTAGTTACCATTGTTTCCCTCAATAAGATGTGAAGCTCGGTATGGCCGTGACTCTTGGCAATCTCGCTGGGAGTCTGTCCGTGGCGATTGGCTGTGTGCAGTGCTCGCTCAGCACCTGGACACTGCAGGAGCAGGCTGGAGACGTTCCTGAATCCATACTGGGCAGCAAAGTGGAGGAGTGATGGTACGTCTGCACGATGGAGCTCTGATGTGGATAATTGCCAGTTTTGATTAGGTGGTTAAAAATTCTAAATTGACTGGACTAACAGAGTCCAGTTAGGCCTGAAAATGAACACGTAATTTTCCTTGACAGCAATGATTCCACCACTTATAATACTTCCTCTTACAGGTGATAACTTGAAGCTGCACTGTGAGCATAATTAGGAGAGTGGAAGAAAGACAGCTTGGAGGCACTTATTGACTAGTTTGTCATGGAAACATTTCCCTGTGCCCTTTTCTAGCAGAGTTAAGGATCAATCTCATGGCTGATGAAGTCATCAATCTGCCACATAATGAGCCAAGAAATAATGGAGGGCTCTCTTTTTATGCTGGATAATGTGCATCATGCAACAGGAACGCCTTCCAACTGTGAGAAGTATGTTCAATCCACATTGTTGCATAAATAGAGAGAGACGAAGGAGTGCATTAAATAGGCATTCTGTTGTGGTATTTGCATAAATGCTGCTAATGTGTTGTATTTAAAACATGGTGTCATTTCACTTAATCAGCACCTGTTACAACAATGAATGGGTAGATCTGCAGTAACTGCGTGAAGAGTAATGAAGGGCTGTGTTTGAGGTACCGTATCATTCAAACTGCAATAAAATAGTTACAGAATTCCTGTCAAGTACATATAATTTGTGATAAAAATGCAGTATCAGCAAATAGCTTGAGATCTTTTCTATCTTTGCTTATGCATTCCCAGAAGCCCAAAATAAAATTTAGAGAACGTTGGTGGTGTTTGATGTTTTTCAGCGTAAAATTCTGAATAAGCAATTGTACAGTTGTTGTACCTCTTTCAGGTGTGTTTTCACACTGCAGTCCCTGAAAGCCTCCAGTGGGAAAGCCCTTCAACAGCATGGATGACAACTTGTGATCCAGCTTCTCCACAGACGACTCCTGATAGGCCTAAAATCAGACACACTTTCTAAAAAATTATTAAAGGCAAGGCTGCAAAGAAAAAATTATCAACACAAGCAAATTACTGACTACATTCTGGATTTGTTGAAATAATAAAAAGCAGCGCCTACATTAACAATAGGGGTGTGAAATACAGCCTGTAGAGGCACAACAAAGATGCCAGGTTTAATATAACCACAACTATCAGTCGTGCCAATCCAGACTTTTAGTTTGAAATTCTCTTGGAAAATTCTTTGCACAATTTTGCTTCCTCAGCAAAAGAGACCTGATCAAGAGTTCATGGGCAAAAGAAGACTAAAACTTGCATTCTTCTAATTGCAGAGACGGTAAACAGTGACACACATAAACATCAAGGGAAATAAGCTGTTTCAATTCAATGGCTTAAAGAGAATCGGTTATTAGCAGTGTTTTGGGGCCGCGATCAACAAATTTCTATAACTTAGTTACTAAGTATAACATTCAACAAAGTTCCCTCATCTTTTATTGATGAGAGAGAGAATAGCACAGCATTCAAATGTGTTTCCTACATAATAAAATAATGATTGATAAAGTAATTTTTATATATTGGATCTACAAGAGGTTACATTTATTTTCTTTTTCACAGCAAAGTCTACAACAAATAAATAAATTTTAGAAGTACTTTATTAAAATGTTCCTTTTGAAAAGTTTGGTTGTGTTGCCAGGCTGCAAATGCAACTACAGTTCAGTCAGAACCATTATAGTCAAAGAAACTTTGATTCCCATTTAAGTTATATTTGGCGGTATGGCTCTGTTTAGGGAGCTCCCTGCCCTTCCATGTGCCTACGTGGAAAGGCTAAGGCAGGGAGCTAAGCAGCAAATACCCCTGGCTTTTACATCAGCTGATGGAGCTGGGATTGTGAGCTGAGCAAGATTTCCGTAGCCTGCCTGAACACAAATGCTCAATTTAATTAAGTTTTTCAGACTATGATTTTATTAAATAAAAACAAAATTGAACCCCTACTAACTGGCAAGCGTCTGCCATATTGGAGAGCTAGGCGGCAACACCACTTGGACAAACCACACCAGAACTGCAGTAAAAACGTTAATTTGTTGTTATGATTATGATTACATTTGCTAATGACTATTTCATACAGTGGTGTGTGGTTGCCCGTTGTAGAATAGTTTTTTTTAATGCACATATTGCTGTTATTTTGTACTGTCCAATTATATTGTCATGATTCAATCTCATTCAGACATGCTCCTGGTAATTTTCCACTCACCTCACCTCTGCTTCACTCTACCTGTTAACCACGCCTACATAATCAAGACAACTCTACTCACCTGGTCTCTCAGCTGCTCCGGATCTGCAATCAGTCTGTCCATATAAACTCCT
>JBBPCS010003098.1:0-12687 GCA_037974645.1 Hollardia meadi
GTGTGTGTGTGTGTGTGTGTGTGTGTGTGTGTGTGTGTGTGTGTGTGTGTGTGTGTGTGTGTGTGTGTGTGAGTTCAGGGGTCACAGATAATAAGAAATCCAATTATTCCAGAGGGAACATGGCAAGCAGCAGCTGACCTCTTGCATCTCTCTGCTCTCTTTGACCTCTCTGCTGCTTTTACCTTTAATATTTTACTTTTTACTTCCAGAAGACTTAGCAGAAACAAATTTTTATGCTGATAAATAATGGTCCATCCATTGATCATTGGTGGGCATTACTGTTAAAATGGTATTTTGAATAGGGATGAGCAATTTCAACATTTTCTTGTCCCCCTCAACTACTCAACAAAATTGTACTGTACATTATAGTTTTTTGTATCATAATGAAAATTGCCAGTGCTCTTTAATTGAACTGCTTGAGATGTTTTTCACATGATTTACTATTGTAAAACAATATTCACATGCCCATATGTACATTAAAACAGTTATTGATTGCTATCCCTATTGGCTGTGAATTGAAGCCCTTATAGAGCAACTCTACTGAAATGGGGGACAAAATCCACATTCCTGTTTCATTTTAAATCAAACTAGCTTCAGTACTAGTTCAGCACACTTTAGTGAAACAAGTCAGAACTTTCCAAATTTTTCACACAAAAATGCCTATGGGTGTTACTATCCCTCCATTGTAGCTTCGCAAGGAAAACACTCCCCGGGGAAACGCAGTGGGATTTCCGTACTATAAAGACTAAAAAGTATCTTACGTACGTCTTGACATGATCTTTAATCAAAAACATACTCAGCCCTCATTCAGAAAGTATGTATGCGTGTGTCCACTACAGGCAAGTCAGTGGGTATAGTGACAACGACCCGTGTCAACCATGCGACTCCCAGTGCTGCTTACGCCCACAGCGTGGACAGAGACTGGTACTCCGACAATGAGATGCCTGCTGAAGCACTGCAGGCAGGCTGCAAGGATATCGCCAGACAACTGTTCGAAAACATTCCCAACATTGATGTGAGTCAAAAGTACTTATTAGCAAGCAACATGTCACTTGAAAGCCCTCAGAGTTTCAGGTGATTTTTTTTTTAGAAAATTCGGATTTCACTGAAGATGCCAATAGGTAACAGACACTTTGGTGAATCAAGTTTTCTCACCTGAAAGACTACCAACATTGGACTAATCAAACAGTGGAACCAGTTTTTACATTTACAAGCTGATTGTGATGATCTGTGTTAAAACTTCCACAAACAACCTTTCTCAAGTTATAGCTTAGCATCCATAACAAGGCACGCAGATCTGCAAAGCTTGGGGCTCTTGTAAGACCAATAATCCACAAATAAAAATTCCTTCTTTAACACTCTCCAAAACGGGGCAAATGTTAGGGGCTCTATCCTGTTTAATTAGATTTGGGGAAGTTTACACCCAGTCACACAACTCCAGCCAAACTTGTTATCTGAGCAAGTGTTCGCCAAATACGCGAAACCTACTGTTTGAAAGTGCATAACTAGCTCTACATTGCAATGCAAGAACAGTTCTGTTTGACGATGGAGTTTTTTTGTTGCCCAGGGCGTGCAGCTTTAGGTTCATTGTTTTATAGACCACAACTAACTATTTTCACTGTCAATTAATTATTTTCTCGATTGATCAATTAGTTGTTTGATCTGTAGAATGTCAGAAAATGATGATTGATCAGAGCCCAAGATGATGTCTTCAAACGTCTTCCTCAGAATTGTTCATTCTGTTTTACGGCTTTGCAGGTGATTATGGGTGGAGGGAGGAAGTACATGTTCCCTAAAAACCAGTCGGATGTGGAGTACCCTGGCGTTGCGAAGCACAGCGGCACACGACAAGACGGAAGAAACCTGGTGAAGGAATGGGTTGACAGAATGAAGAATAAAGTAAGTTTCTCCTCCTCTCCCCTCTCTTTGGTGTTTCTCTGCTTCCTCTTTTATCTTCCCAATTACATTTACATATTTAGGAGTTCAAAGTGACTGCAGTGTTAACAGTCATGCTTTCCTGTACATTTGTGTCTTTTTTTTTTTTTTAACGGTGCAGAAAGGCCATTATGTCTGGAACAAGAATAAGCTCTTATCACTGAATCCTAACAATGTGGATTACTTATTGGGTGAGTTTCCAGTCTCAGTGTCATTATAAAACTCTCATTGAAGTGTAAATGAAGACCCATATGTGTATGCATTTGCTGTAGGCCCTTTTTTTTGTGTGTGTGTGTGTGTGTGTGTGTGCATATTTCTCCTTGAACTGTGCCTCCTGTTATTCCAGCTCTGTTCGAACCTGGGGATATGACATACGACTTAGAGAGGAACACTGAGACTGATCCTTCGCTGACAGAGATGGTGGAGGTAGCCATTAAGATCCTGAGGAAGAACCCCAGTGGATTTTACCTGCTTGTAGAAGGTGAGTTTGTAGCCTCATGGTGAAATTGGACCGTTGTCTTTTTCACAAAGATCTGTCAAACATGGTCTACTGAGTTCAGTCTTAGTTTTTGTCAGACATCACAGAATTTATATAGTGAATGTACACCACCCTCATGTTTGTGTGTGCAAAGTGTACTTCAGTAATAAGAATTGCACTAGCATTAGTCATAACATTGTTGGACTCACAGTGGACAGTTGTAAAGTACAGTAATGTCTTGGTGTAGCTAATCGAGTCACTGCATTTGTGTTATGCTTTTATCTCCTAGTTTTTTTGGGGGTTTTTTTTTGAAACTTTGCCAGTTTCACCAAAAAGTAATTTGATTTATGACTTCTGCTGGCAGAAAACAAAGAGGACAACATGACCCAGTTTGGAGTTTGCCAATAATGATGTGGAGCATGAAGAGCAGGGACAAGGGAAAGAGCTTGAATCTACTGACAGTCTTAATTTACCCATGAAAAATGTACTACTTGAAAAGAACTAGACAACTTTGTAAATATATGCCCCTTCAAAACATGAACTATATCTAAATGCTCTTACAGTTTGACATGTTGGCACGTTGTTTGAAAAGGACCTGGAATCTTTTTGTCCCCATTATAGTTACTCTAGCACTTGGTTTACTTGGGATCTAGTCATGTTTTTCAGTACGAGTAAAAATGTACCTTTCACACATTTCACAACACATTTTCACTCAGACTTTTCCAGTTAGTACAAGAGCAAATATTTTCCTTTTACCTTGCTGCCAACTTCACTTAACTGTCCCTTCAAGGGAAATGCAGCAGTTAATAAAGAGTGAGCTATGACATTCAGTAACATTTACATGAATGGGTATGGAAAACATAAAAAGATGCAGAAGACAACAATGATATGGGTACAGAATAAAAAAAAACAGCATTTATAAATGTTGATACATGTTCTATCAAAACAGAAATGTAATCATTTGTGGTATAAAGGAATTTTTTTTTAGATCTTTTACAGTTTATTCTAGGCAGTCAATGTAGGAGAGGAGAAAACATGAGCTATTCCACCAAAATTCTGTATTTGTGGTCTGATTGTCGCCATTGTCAGTGCACAAGTATTGTTAAATCTGTGAATGGCCAATGTCAGCTCATCATTAGATGCAGTACGCACAGGAAGGTTGGTTTTGATAACCATTTGTCCTTGGGCTGTTGAAAGGAGCACGATCTCCGTCAGTGGGTGAAAGTGATTGTTCAGCCAGACTGAGCAAGAATAAAGGGGTCAGTATGTTTCAAACAGAGTGCTCATCAGATTGTTGAAAACCATCTTAAAGAAGGTGCAATAAAGCCGTCACACCTTTTTGATGGTGGAATTGCAGTGGCTGCATCTCGAAATTCAGTCGATTTCAATAATTTGTGTGTGTTTTATATGATGGGTGCAAGCTAGTCATCCTAAACCATATTTGACTGGATACATGGGACTCATGTTCAAGATGAGTCATCAAAAATATTTTTATTTAACAGAAAGCAAAAGAGGGATTTTTAATTTTTCAAAAATGTTGAATGCCTATTTAGCATGTAACAAGATAATTGAACAATTAACACAGGGACCCAAAATTAGAATTTATATTTGTGTATTTCATCTCGCTGTGTCTTTATGAGTCTAATGGCTAACTGGAAATATTTGTGCCACTGTCAGGAGGACGTATTGACCACGGACACCATGAGGGCAAGGCCAAGCAGGCTCTGCATGAAGCTGTGGAAATGGACAGAGCCATCGGCCGGGCAGATCTCATGACCAGCATCCATGATACACTGACTGTAGTTACTGCTGACCATTCTCATGTGTTCAACTTTGGAGGGTACACCCTCAGGGGAAACACAATATTTGGTTTGTAATGCTAATGATGCACATCCAGCACTGTATATATCTTGTACCATTTATTTAGTAGTGCTCTAAGTTACATTTTTACTCTGTTGTGATAGTGGGGTTTCACGCTCTGTCTCCATCCACAGGTCTGGCCCCAGCGCTGAGTGATGTTGACCAGAAGCCCTTTACCTCCATCGTGTATGGGAACGGACCGGGTTACAAAATTGTGAACGGTGCGAGGGAGAATGTTTCTACTGTTGACTACCGTAAGTAAAATTAGGTTGGGGTATGTTAAAAGGAAAATCCACCCTTCGCGTCTTTGACTTTCTAAAATAAGCGTCTTCATCCATTTCGCTAGAAAAGTTTATTATTCTCCAAAATAACCTTACAAAGGTTGATATTGTGATATGAGAAGCAATCTCAGTCATACAAGGATAAATCTTTTGTACAAGGGGAGACAATACTACTGAGGTACCTACAATAGACCACAGTTTTAGTAAAGTAAAGCATGTAAAACAGGCTTTCTGGGAACAATTGATGGAAGACAACAAATTACAGATCAAAAAATGAAATGTTAGAGGAGTTACGTATTCATGACTGGTTACTAAATAATCGCAGATTAGTGCTGCATAACTAAGATGATAGCTGCCCTGTAGAGGTTTATGTAAATAAACATTTCATGTTTACATTCAGTATTCCCTGAAATTAGAAAACCTGATATTTAAATCCTAAAACTAAAGCCAACCCGTAAGCTCAAATGTTATCAGAATGAATGGATCAATTCCTGATATTGATCATTTCACAGGGGCAGTGACAGCCCCTTCTTTCACTATGTAAGCTTATGGGAAAAAGTGTTTTTGGGCTAGTGTGCATCACGTGACGTTGTAATTACACGGTTTGGCCACTGTGACAAAATTGGTTTCAATACCTCGCGCTCTTTCTGTTGGCTTGGTCTGTAGTACTTGCTAGCAGGCTTCTTCTCTGCCAGTGGAATAGTGGTCAACCATTTGCAGGACTGTGCATCACATTACCCATGTGCATGCCTTATCGTGCATGTGCCTGTGTAGAAAAGACGGGGACCCACCCATAGATAAACAGCTCCACAGTGCTACTAAAGGGCAAAAACTCAACGGGGAACCTTTATCTCATTTATTTCCTCTTTATCTCTCAGCAGTAAAAAACAATATTTTTTACATCCTCTCTCCGTGTTCCTGCCTTTCAGTGGAAAACAACTATCAGGCCCAGGCAGCTGTACCTCTGAGCATGGAGACTCATGGAGGAGAGGATGTGGCTGTGTTTGCTAAAGGACCCCTGGCCCACCTGCTACATGGGGTCCATGAGCAGAACTACATCCCCCATGTAATGGCATACGCAGGCTGTATTGGCCAGAACAGGGAACACTGTTTGGCACATGACGGGGCTCCTGGTTTGCGCCCCATCCTCTCCAGCATCGCAACTCTTTTCACAGTCATCCGAATTCTGTGCTGACCTTCCTTCCTTCCTTATCCTGTAAAAACCTAACCAGTCATAAACTTTAAGATTTCAGTTTGTTGTTGTTTTTTATGTTCTAATTTTACACTATTATGATCATGGGACCAGTGTAAGGGCACTTTTGTGTTATGGTAATTAATTGACACATGTATAAGGTATCAGTTTTTTTAGTCTATTCAGGCAAATATGTAAAACATTAGAAAATCAAACACCCCAAATGCACTGAAATGAAAAGTGGTGTTGCAGATATTAACACAAAATGAGAGATCTCAGCTGTGATTTGTCTATGGCGTGGTTGTTATTAAAGGTTTTAGGACCTGCTAAGCCTTTTTGTGTAAAGCTTTTAAGGTTGAATAGATAGATTGGATGGATTCACAGCCGTTTGAATACGTTTCATATCTTAAATGTGCAGTTAGCAGAATCTACCTCATAAGCTTGAAAAAGATCTCTCATGTAATTGTGCTGTGTTCAGAGGGACACATTTCGATCAAACAAATTTTCTGCCGAAACCAGAGGCAACTGAATGTATAATTGACAAAAGAGTAAAAGATATACATTTCTTGTCATACACCTTGTGCATACTTCCAAAAGGTGCTGAAAAAGCCCACCTACCATTGTTGTGTCCAGTAACAAAAGTTGTAAAACCTCTTAACCAATAAAGAAAACTTGTTTTCCGATAATCGTTTGTCAGTTTTGTTGCAACATCAATGGCGAAACTTCTCTTGACCATTATTTATATCAGATTTTATTTTGGTTCCCCAAAATACAGTTTCCCCTAATTTTTCACGAAAACTGTGCTTTGAGTGTTAACTTTTCTGTGAAACAATACTACTGTCAAATTTATTGACATTTTACAGAATAAAAAGTTACAGGAAGAATTGTGCAGAGAAAGGGGGGGGGGGGGGCTTTTTTACATATGGTACCAATTAAAGGCGGAAAGTTGAAAATAACCACCCTTTACATCACATGTAAGTGTAACTGCTGCAGACAACACTTCAACACAACAGTCTGTGGTTGTGTGGTTCTCTGACACGTCACACAAATTCACGATTTGTCATCCATCTGCCCAGAACAACATCCGTAAACACCCTTCCCCCCCTCCCCTTTTTTTTTTTTTAGTGTGACATATGTTGTATGTTGTACTTTTCCATCTACTCTATTGTGGCTTGTGTGGAATGTGAATGGACTGAAGCCCCTCATTCCTTGGCATCATGTGGTCACTGGGAAAACAGAGGAGGACTTATGTTGGCTGAAGCATGAAAAGTGGAGATTCAGCTTAAACGGGTACGAGATGAAGTCCTCCTGCTGTCACCAGTACATTCTAAATATCTGCACACATAATAGATTTTTGGATTCTACTGAGGGCCTCCAGGCAACTTCACGCTTTTGTGCAATCTTGCTTTGCTGATCTGGATTTCTCTTCTATTCCACTGCTAAAAATCGTTGTCCTGTAATCCCGTTTTATCTTTGTAGTCCACATTTGGAGATGATGTTGGGTATCAGATTGCAATCATATGGCATGAATATTCAAGTAAGCTTTTGACCCACGACTTCCCCTTGCTTTCAGATATATTTGTGCATGACTCACTTTGCTTCTTATATTTCCTGAATAACAAAAACTTTATTTTCTTAAATGAAGAAAGCAGAACAAGCCGTTGCTTATATCTTGTACTTTAAAGCGTTTGCCTTGCCAAAGCTTTGCTATTGCATTAAACCATGACAAGGCAAGCAGTTAAGATGAAGAACAATGGCTGCTGAAGTCCTCCTCTTTCAGCCATGTGTCAGTTGGAAGTGAGTCAGGTCTACAGCAACACTTGAGTTGGCCTCATCAGACGTACAATTTTCTCAGGCAAGCCCTGATGTTGGGTGAGTGCTTATCACAAGCATGTGCAAGGCTGCATACCAGGAGCACAGTAATTTTCTATGTCTCCCCATATGAGCTCCTTATCTTGCCATTGTGCACACAATGTCCACAATTAGCCATACTTGTGGAAGTGCAACGTTCAGTTGTTCACCGTTGCCTGATTGGACACATGCTATATTAGAAGTATGGTAGGAATTTACGCAGTGTCACAGGACTCCAATGTATTTATGTAAGGACACTTTAAGTGTTAAAAAGGCTAAAATTAGCAGACAGTGTTATGTTTTAAACCTCAGTGACCCAACAGTGGTCCAGTCATTACAAACTCCTGGTGCGTGCAGCCAAACATTGTTCAAACCCACAGAACTTTACTTTTAATAGTTTGTTTGCAAAGATAACATGTCTGACTAAAATTTGGTGGGAATGCATAATTACTGACCAATTTCAAGCCATGCCAATGATGGAAAATGGAGAAAGCAAAATGTCTTCTTTCTTTCATCTGAGATCTTTAATCCGAAAGATTTTTTATGAACACTTTATGAAATCTTTACATTTCCATATACGAGTATGATCTTTCTCCTTGCTAACGTTCCTTTTAATCAAGATGTAGTAGTCGCTTGCATATGAAATTTAATCAATGCAATGCCATCTGTCGTTCTTCCTTGTCAGTTCATCAGAGCCTCAGTTAAAGCTTTCGCATGTGTAATGGAAAAAAACTGTAGCTGTTCTGCTGTAGATATACTGTAGATCTTGATTGACCCTGAGAAGTTCTCAGTGTGTCATCAAAGTATCACTCGCCCTGACACCAATGACATCAAGTCGCTCATAAAACACAACACCTCAACCTCTCTGAGCAGCATGCTGCGACGGCTCGAGTCTTTCCATTTCGCCCCCTCTGCTCTCTCATCTCGCTACCCCTCTTTGATATGGCCATTTTTACTTTGAATGACGATGCTTCAGATCAATCAATCTCTCGGGCTCTATATCAGGGGAACGTCTCTTCAATCTGTATCACGATCTCCAGCCCTTTGCTTCACTGTGGGTATGGTTAAATAATTGGGAGAAAAAAGGAGCGTGTTGGGATTCAGAGCCCCAGACCGATCAAACCAAGAAAGCAAGGCAAAGCTGACAGCTCCGGGCTGCTGTATAAAAGGAGCAGTGAGGCTGCAAGAAGATGCTAATTCTTTCCTTTTCAAAGCAGAGATCCTTCTCTGGGCAGTCAATGACCCTGCCTCCTTTGGGTAATCTAGTTCAACTGAGTGCATTTAATAAGACCCACAATGATCCACAACCTGATTCACTATGCAAAGTAATACATATACATATATATAACCTTAATGTAAAAAATAGTTAATTATTTATTACATCACCGGACATAAAACCTCAAATGTTGTAAGGAACATTTCTGGATATGTTCATAATCTCATAGTTCATCATTTCCTACTGGAAAGAGGTGAACATGTCCTAATACCCCCACCCACCCACCCACCCACCCACCCATCTCCCATCACCCCTCTCAGGGCAGCCAGCATGAGGTCTAATCCCTCTGCAGCTAATGAGGGCAGAAAGAATCAGGCCTGGGCCCTGACTTCTGCACATATTTCCATTTAGCTACTCCACTTCTTCACCGTCATGAATATCATTGACTAAAATGCCCCCAATATGACTGTCGGAAAAGAACAAACCTGAGAATAAGACCTGCCACAGTGGTAAATTTTATGGAAGAAATAAAATTGCATTAAAGTCAGGGAGGGATGTGCCCAGCAAATTTACATACTGAAATCAAGCTTTCAACTTTACACAAAAGATCCTATCATCTATTCCCACACAAAAAAACAACAACAACAGTTTGAATCCTTTCAAAGTAATGAATGTAATCATTGAAAATTAAAGACACACATGACTGTTTGTTGGTGGCTAATCACTCTATTATTTAGTGAAACAATGAGTGACTTGTGAGATCCATCCTTCACCCGCTGAGTTCGCCAACTGTTAGCCATTGATAAGGAAACTCGTATTTGTCTGCTCTGATGTTTCTTATCGTACTGTCACAGGGTGCGCAAAGTCAGCCAGCCTACTGTCAACAGAGCAGCTTCAGAGAGAGTCGATCGATGGCATCACAGATTACTGTCTGGGATTGGCTTCTGCATGTACACAAAAACACCAGGAATGAAGACAATTATTATTCCTTCACCCACAAGAACAGCTGGAGATTTCAAATGGTATGGCCATTTCTTTCAAATATTCACTACACCTGACGTGCTGTTATTTGGGTTCATTCGTAGACTAATTAAACACAACTTGCTCTATTATGTACGGTAGTTAATGGAAAGAACACTGTGTACAGTATATTCTTGCAATTTCGAACCTTGCAGGCTCAAATCATCTGCAGATAACTAGCAAGGATGTAGACTGAAATCAGTTAGGGCTAAAACAGTAAGGGTGGCTGCATTAGTGGGGGCATGTTGTTCAAAGTACCTGGGAGACAACGAAATACGATCCAGGACGTTCAGTTTAAGGAACAGTTTAATGCGTTTAAAGGCACATCACACGCCAAAACACAGCACAACGATTTTACAACTCTACAGTAACAGTAGAAATACAGCATTCATGTTACAAAGTAGTTTACCAGGACTGTGGCCAATGTAGCACATTTGCTAGATGATGTCACGTTGCCTCCTGCAATAAACCTCAGCTGCCCAGATAGACTGGCTTCATTAAAATGGGAGGTTCTGAACGTGGCCTTCTATTTCAGTGGATCTCTACAATGGAGGTGGTGGAGTGGAAATGACAGTCAGAATGGACATTTTATGAGAATAAAATCCAGGTTTTAAAATTTTTTTTTTTTTTTTAAATCACAAAATCTTCCTTTAATTTTCTTCAGCCTGCTTCATCTGCCATGGTAAAAATAGGAAGGATTGTCATGTTTGCAACTTCTGAGCTTTCATGTCATTCGACAACTCAAGATGATATTATCGCACGCACGCACTTTTGGAATGTTAAGCCCTTCAGGGGGGCTAATATGTACTTGATTCAGTGTAAAAGTTGCGAATCAGGACTAAAGAGTAATGAACTGTACAGTTAACACAATATTGTTTTCTTGATGACTTTAGGGGTTTCAGACAGAGTAGGCCTACAGTATCTTCACTATCTCCAAAGAACAATTTGTTGTGCAGCTGTGCAACAAGACCACCAGACCAAGTTTTGGCATTGTGTACCCATGACTAATCAAAAGCAAATGTAAAGGAGGAGCCAACAGTCAGTTTTTCCAGCCTCTTCCAAACCTGAATGTCATAAAGATGGTGGTGACATTTTGATGAAAGCCAAATGTTCATGAGCAGTTGTGCAAATATGACTTTTCCAAAGATGACTTCCTGCTGTGTGGCATCTTTAATACAGTATGTTCTGGTTAGGCTGCCGCTGAACTTGCTATAGCAAATCAATTCATTTATAATTTCCTCAGAATGGAGAATCTGAAAAAAAAAAAAGTGTAGAAAAAAAGTTGAACAGAAAATAAAGTGTTCAATCCAAAATGACATTGAAATGATGAAAAGGGTCAACAGTGCAACTTGCTCCTCAAACAGTCACCAACGTGGTAAGAACTGACAACTGTCTTAGTGGGGCTATTAAGTGTTTAACTGATGACAACAAACAATAAAAACAAATACCGGTGCTTAAAATAAATATAAAATCATTATGATAGACTAGACTTGACAATACAGTCAATTTTAGATTATGATTTATTTTCAAAACTGCTATAACATTTTTTTTTCCAAATAGAACTGTTTGGTTTGCAAGCTACAGCTTTCGCTCTCCATTTCCTGAGAACAGAGCTTTGAAACCAAGGAGGGCTGATCTCTTTTGTAGTCTCCCGGCTCCCACACATTCCCCCTGCCCTCTCCTTTTGGCCCTCCCTAACCTCCCCCACCCAGCGTCTTGACTCTCCCACCACAGCTGCATGCATAAGTTGATCCACACAGTGAACGCAGCACTATTCCCCTCCATACCCAGTGGGCGAGGGGACACCAAGTTATTCTTTAATGAGCTTTTTAAGGCCAGAGAGCAGTCACTGCAATAGATTAACCAGGACAGATAGAAATCTAATGACACTTATCCATGTGAAGTCCTGTATCTGAGGTCAAAGAACGTCTACTATTTTATCACAGATGCAGCAAGAAGGATTTCAGAGATATTATTACCATTCTCTTCACACTATCAGTACAATGAAAGGCAAAATTAAAAAAAATAAATACATTTTTTTTTGAGAGGAACATGTAGCTTCATCAAGTTTTGTAATCTTTACTGTACGAACTATTAGAATGAAAATGCAAAACTAAAAATGTAAAACACTGTCTCTGAACTAACGTGTTTTATTTACTACACCTATCCTACATAAGGACAGGGCGATGCTGGCTAAACAACACTCTCATGCTTTTTTTCAGCTCTTGTATGACTTAAAAACAATCGAGTGAACATACTGTAGGTCGTGGATTAGTGGTTTTATCCAGTGTAGATGAAGTGACCTTCTGGTCTCATCCAGCTTTACCATGACAATCCTTTGGGGGGTTTCTAGAGAGGATAAACAAAAACAGGACAGCATCTTTCTAATCACCGGATCTAGCTTTGATCGGAAAGCCGAAGCAGCAAGGTAGTTTTACGTGTGATGAAGCCACAAGATGTTTTTCATCATGACTCAACACTGATCTGCTGAACTAACAAAACACAACAATTCCCAATAGACTGGCATTCCTAGAAAACCAATCATCCAGTGCCCCCTCAACACCTCTGTTTTCCTCTTGAGTAATCTCATGCCACAATCTGTGCTGCAATCACTGCTAATTGGTGCGCTAAAGGATTTTCAGTTTACGCATCTGAATACTGCAAAAAATGTGTCACATGTGCAGCATTCAATGCTACTGGAGCCCCTAAGGTTCCACAGTATGGTCATCCTCTCCCACAAGGCTCTTTTGAATATTGGATGATGGATTTTATTGAAGTATCACTCTGTGAAGGCAAGAAATATTGTTTGGTGTTGGTAGACATGTTCAGCAAATGGGTTGAGGTTTTTCCCACT
>JBBPCS010003099.1:0-12684 GCA_037974645.1 Hollardia meadi
ATGTTAAGTGTCATGAGATAACTTTGTTGTGAATTGGCGCTATATAAATAAAATTTGATTTGATTTGATTTAATGTTTTGTGACAAAAATTGACAAGACATTTTTTCTTATATACAAATTTGTGTTAGTATATCTTGATTATATTCTAAAATTAAAATTGTGCCTGTTGGGAAAAATATCTAAAACAAACATTGTATTTATTTTTGAATATGCTTCTAATATTTAAAAAAAATTCCATACCGATTCTGAATAACAGTTGGAATTGGTGATTTTGGGCCTTCCCAACAGGAAATCCAACAGGTCCAACTAAAAGACAAAATGTGTCATTTCCTTCCAAAACAACATAGATTTGCATTTTCTAATCCGATGCCCCTAAGAACTAAGGGGGTAATGTTAAAGTTAAACCTTGACATACCATCGTCTTTTAAGTTGAAATGGTGGACTTATCAAACAATTGCTTATTTACACATTCAGCAATCATGGAGTAACATTAGCATTCATTCGGAACCATATGTCTGTCTGCTGCGGTTTGGGACTGAGCAGGTAGTGTAAAGTGGCTATATCACTACAAGTGACCCCTTTCAAATTGTCTCATTGTTATCACACTGTCATATATGTATTGCTATTATAAAAATATCAATTACAGCCACTTTAAAGTCTATTATGAACTCTGGTATACTGAGAAGTAGAGTTTAGCAAAAGTTGAGCCAAGAAGACTATCTCCTTGAGCATGCTCTTGAAGTCACAAGCAGCTTCCTGCTATCTCTAAGCTTCACTAAGTAATTTTCCTCTTCATTCAATCACAACCTGCTATACTCTGCCATCACTTGTAAGCTGCCAAACTTTGCTCTCTCTCTCTGCTGTCATCAAGCTGTCATTTCAGCGCTGCAAAAATATTGCAACCCACCTCCACCACCTAAACCACCAGGGGGAAGTCTCGGTCAGATTGAAAGCTCCTAATCGTCTGACCGCTTCCATTTGTGACCTACTTCCTGCTGGGGTCTAGGCCCCAAAGTCTACTTTTCTGTTCACAATACACTTAATCTACTTAAAATGATCTCATTCTCATTTATTCTTCTTATTAATCTCTCCTGATTGAAATTCAGAGAGATTTATCTGGCAGTGATCAGCATCATTGTGAGAAGTCCTTTGGCATGGGCTTGAAAGGAACAAAATTTTGTTTATATGGCAAAAGTCTTGCACTCCAGGTTTAACTTCTTACCCAAACCCCTGTGAATAATTCTAAAATGAGGAAGATGAGCTGAGGATGGACCATTTAATTACCATTCAACACACCACTCCAGTCTGCTGTTGTTGTGTCTGCACATTCACCACCAAGAGGTGTTCCAAGACATAAAGCATGTGGAGAGACCAGCACTGCCAAATTAGGATACTGATGATGATGATGATGATGATTACAGTGATAACATTGAAGAGGAGGGACAGAGCTGTGACACAATTATGTTCACAGAGGAAACGATGGAGCTACGTCTGTGGGATGACAAAAGTGGAGGGCTGATCCACACTCACTCCGGCCAGCTGAATCAGCAGAGTCTAACTTAAAGTTGATAGTGCTCCCTAGTATGAAACTGAAAGCAAAATGCCATAAAGGACGCTTTAAACTGGCATCCCTCTGTAGAGTCTTTAGCAGGACGCTGTGGGCTAGGCAGGCATACAGGATGAGAGTGTGGAAGTCCTGATAACAGCAGCGAAGCTCTCGACACAGATACACTCTTGCCAGCAAAGTGTGTTCACTCAGTGTGGGCTTGTCTGCTGCAGGAAGCCACAGGCCTGTGTGACCATATGATTAAATGGATACCAACAGCAGCTTTTTTGTGCAAAACATGAGCCATTTTTAGCACTGAGATAATCTTCATGATCCATGCAGTTGCTAAATATAGCCCTCTCGCTATATACAGCTTACTGAACAACTCTAGAAACCTAAAATTCAAACCCAAGTTTGCACCTGCACTATGTGGTAGCTCCTACTGAAACGTTGTATTGTGTGGTTATGTTTTTGTTGACTGAAGCTCAAGTTCTACTGTTCTCAAAAGACTAAAACTGTTGGATTATACATAAAATTTGCGTTACTTAAGAGCTCAAGCCTGGTCTTACCAAATGCCATCTTATCAGAACACATGTTTTGCTTTTTACATGTCATTTTAGACACAACTCTCATAGAGAAAAAATGTCAGGTGGCATAGTATAAAGTGCGAGAAAGACGGCGCATGGAGGAGGTTGGGGTGGTGAATGGGTCAAACAAACGAAGGACTTCTAACCAGCAGACCAGGGTTTGGTCACGTACCTAAAGTAACAAAACTTACTGTATTTGTCATAGTTTCGGTTTTGGTTGGTTGTTTCCTTGTGTTGTAATTCTGGTTTATTTCTGCATTTAATTATTGTTATAGCTTGAGTTTCTTGTTTCCTGTTTTATTTTGAAAAGTACTTTCCTGTCTGTGTTCCTTTTCCCTCCTCTGTGATTGTTTGCTCCGCCCCAGTTGGTTTCACCTGTGTCTTGTCTGCCCCACCTTGATTAGATCACCTGTTCCTCATTGTCCTCCTGTCTCTAGTCTATTTAGTCTCTGTCTCCCCTCTCTGCCAGATCATTGCTTATGTTGCCTTGTGTGCTTACCCATGTGCCTGTTATTTAGTGTTTCCTGGTTCTCTGGTTATTTTTGGATTTTTGCCTTTTTTGTTGTTGGGCTGTTTGCCTTCTGTTATGACTGTTTGTGTTTTTTGACCCTCACCTGCCAAGTACTTGTGAGTAATTTTGGATCTGGTCAGTCAACTCAACCTGCTTAGCCTGCGGTCTCTGCATTTGGGTCCTAACCCCTAGTGACAGAATGATCTGAACATCATGGACCCAGCAGAGATGTTCTTAGATGTTGGACTTTATGATTTGACTTATTCACTGACCTGCTGTCATGGTGATTAGAAGAGAGCACAGAGTGCAAAGGATAGAAAGGCTGCTCTTAGACGGGCACAGAGGGAGGTTTCAGCCAAACCTTGGTTGAGGAGTTCACTGCCTGGGTGGCTCCAAGACTTTGTTCACACTCCGGACACTAAACCATTCTTCCAACCAGCCTCCCAGTCAGCTAGCGATCCAGTCTCCAGGCCTCAGCCCCAGTGTGCCAGCGGCCAGCCTGCACTCCAGGTGGGATTTTTGACTGTCACTCAGTCAGCTAGCCGTCAGCCTGTTTCCCAGTCGGCTAGCTTCCAACCTGTTTTCCAGCCATTTTTTCACCCTGCCGACACTGATAAGAACATTATGACCAAGTATTTTCGTGCCCTGCATAAAAAGGACCCAGCTGATGCACGGAGGATGATGGTGACGCGTTGGGAGACCTGGGAAACAGCTATCTCCCGGGAGGCACCAGTCTGTTTCCCGGTCGGGTAGCCACAGGCCTGCTAGCCTCCCGACAGCTCCTGCGTCGGCTAGCCACGGGCCTGCTAGCCTCCCGACAGCTCCTGCGTCAGCTAGCCATGGGCCTGCTAGCCTCCCGACAGCTCCTGCGTTGGCTAGCCATGGGTCTGCTAGCCTTCAGCCTGCCTTCCAGTCGGCTAGCCACGGGTCCGCTAGCCTCCATTCTGTCTTCCAGTCGGCTAGCCATGGGTCTGCTAGCCTTCAGTCTGCCTTCCAGTCAGCTAGCCTGGGGTCCGCTAGCCTCCAGTCTGCCTTCCAGTCGGCTAGCCTTGGGTCTGCTAGCCTCCAGTCTGCCTTCCAGTCGGCTAGCCTTGGGTCTGCTAGCCTCCAGTCTGCCTTCCAGTCGGCTAGCCACAGATCCGCTAGCCTCCAGTCTGCCTTCCAGTCGGCTAGCCACAGATCCGCTAGCCTCCAGTCTGTCTTCCAGTCGGCTAGCCACGGATCCGCTAGCCTCCAGCCTGCCTTCCAGTCAGCTAGCTACAGGTCTGCTAGCCTCCAGCATGCCTCCCAGTCGGCTAGCATCCAGCATGCCTCCCAGTCGGCTAGCCTCCAGCATGACGGCCTCCCGACAGGCTCTGGTCCCTGCCTCTGCTGCGCTGCAGCGGTCTCCAGTGCCCACGCTGCCCGCCGGCTCCCAAGCTTTGCCACGGGCCTCCTGCGCGCCTTCGCTGCCGGCCCCCGGAGGGGTTACGCCTTCGCTGCCGGCCCCCGGAGGATTTACGCCTTCGCCGCCGGCCTCCTGTGTGGCCCCCAGAGGGGTTACGCCTTCGCCGCCGCCTCTGCCCGGACTCTGCCCTGCCCCCAGGCCGTCCGCCTGAGGGCCTCTGCGTTGACTCTGCCCTGCCTCCAGGCCATTCGCCTGAGGTCTCTGGTTCCCTCTGTGGTTTTTGACTTACATTTTTGTTTTGTTTTTCTGGTTATTTTTTGATTTTTGCCTTTTTTGTTGTTGGGCTGTTTGCCTTCTGTTATGACTGTTTGTGTTTTTTGACCTTCACTTGCCAAGTACTTGAGTGAGTAATTTTGGATCTGGAATTAAATCAGTCAACTCAACCTGTTTAGCCTGCGGTCTCTGCATTTGGGTCCTCACCCCTCTGTTCCTGGTGTTTCTGGCACAAGCCGTGACAGTATTTTAACCCAAACATGATCTTTTTTCCAAAAACTGACCAAGTATTTTTTTATGGCCAAACTTCATAAATGTGACTAAGACAACGAAGGTCACGTGACGAAAGTGACCCGACTTAATGATCTGACCTAACACACCTAAAATGCGGACGGTGTTAAATGACAAAATGGCCTTCAAAGTGGCATCCATACACAATCCCATCAGATCACGTTGAGAGCTCAGCTGTATGTTTCACTTCAGTAAAGACCTGTCACCACCAATCATGCGTGTGAAGCCAATCTTATATGTTAATGTTTACAATGGCGAAGCATACTTAACCTGATTTACACCCACAACAGAAAGCGCTACCGTTGCACAGTCTTGCCGCATGGCGAGTAACAAAGGGGATTTGAAAGATGACAATGTTGAACAATGAAGGTTCAACATGATCTCATGGGATGGTGTATGAATAGTAGCCACTTTAAAGGTCATTTTGGGTGTCATTTCCTGCATTTTAAGCTTTTCGCATGTCATTTAACGCAGTCCGCATTTTATGAGTTTTAGACATGCAGGAAACAAAACCGTCAGGTGACTTTCGTCATGTGATATTTGTTGTCTTATGCTGTGTTCACATTAACGGTGACAGAGCATCAGGCTACAAGTCATTTTCAATGGAAGCCGGCAACATGAGCCAGAAACTGACACCCGACACTTGTCGCTGCGTGACATGCTACAAACTTATTCTTGGGGTTAGCCAGTTCCCCGTTAACTGTCATCCCCTGGCCCGCTTCCAATGCATGTAAACAATAGCTAGCTCCACAAGTGCTCTCACCTGACAATCCATGCTCACTGTCTCCACATACAAGCCCATGATGACGCTTGATCGACACTTAAATGGTGACTCGGCAATAATGTAGCTGACCACGTCTGGCCTGGTTTTGTAGCTATGTTACCGGTAGTGTGAACATGGCTTTGGTCACCTGTGGTCGCAGTTTGGTTAAGTTTAGGCATATAAATGATTTGGTTAGGTTTAAGCATTAAAACTACTTGGTTAGGTTAAGGCAACAAAATGATATGGTTAGGTTTAGAAAAAAACCCCATCACGGTTTAGGTTGAAATCAGCTAAGTTATGTTGCGTACATCACGCAACTTGCGTTACTGATGCGACATAAGTTCGAAACATTATGTAGCTTAACTTACACACAAGAATTAGGACTGGTCAATATCAACTTTAAGTTTCACACGGGACACGAATTCCGGTCTCCTGGGTCAAGGTCCACTGCTTGTGGACCATTCCAACCTCCTCCAAGTGTGGACTTTCTTGCTCTACTACGTTATCTTACATTGTTTTCTCTATTGCATTTGTGCCTAAAAATTCATGAGAAATGCTTAATGCGGACAGTGCTAAATGATGCATGAAATGCAAAAAATGCATTGTACTAACACGTGAAATGACTTAAGACACTAGCCTGTTATTCATACACCATTTGGTGAGACCAGGCTGGAAGGTTGAGTAATTTAATGCATTCAGAAAATTCTCACAAAGACCTTGAGCACATGAATTGCCTCATGGGAAAACAATACACAAAACACGTTGTCTTAGTACTCAACAGTTAAAAACACAACACAGATATACACAAAGACCTTAACACAGCGACGGGAGAGCTTCCTACTCAAATCAAAGTGTGTTTGTGTTAGCATTACAGGCTCTGCTTTTGAACTGTTTTATCATGTCAGTTGAACATTAACATACAGTGAAATCACACATGCTGAATTCTTTTCATTCATTACATGTGCCTGTGCATCCAATATGAATGGATGAAATACTTCGCCATGGAAAAGTGCAATGAAATAGGGTCAGAATTCCAAGTCGGAAACTCACACACAACATGACAGAAGTATGGCGGCGCACACAGTAAACAGTTACCTTTTCATCACTTTTTACTTTATGTAGTGTTTGTGTTATGAAACACGCTGTGACTTTGTAGTTTATATTTCCAGTAAATAGATTTTTGCTTCTGTGTGGGTTCCCTCTGGGTACTCTGGCTTCCTCTCACAGTCCAAAGACTCTAAAAATTGTCCGTACGAGTGTGTGTGGTTGTTTGTCTCTATATGTCAGCCCTGTGATGAACTGGCGACCTGTCCAGGGTGTACCCCGCCTCTCGCCCGTTGTCAGCTGGGATAGGGTCCAGCCCCCCGCAACCCTGAATAGGATAAGCGGTGATAGATAATGGATGGATAGATGGATGGATGATTTTTGCTTGAAAGAAGTCTTTCTGAGCATGAGGTACTAGCCTACTCCTCCTTGTCTCTTTTCAAGTGAGTTTATCTGTTAAAAACTGTATGTCGTAAGCTGCTGTATTTGCTTGTGAAGTTCAGACTTGCCATAGAAAGTTTACTGCAGGTGTCCATCTTTTCCTGAGCAGAGGCACTGGGACGCATTTAGAATGGAAGGCTGGGAATGCCAACTTGGAATTATCGACCTGCAATGGATTGCAGGGCTAAATTAACCTAACCTGTGACATCACTGTAAGTGTGTGAGTCTGGGAGTGTGTGAGGACTCCAAACTCTGTATGGTGAATGAGAGGACACTTTGTGAAATCATGTTACGTGGATAGGGGCATGTTGACAGTGTGAGGAGTATATTTCTCACTGTATACATTTTAATGTACTGGACTTTTTACAAGCACAACAGTACTGTTTGACCACAAGTACACATAGGCCACATAGTGGTGGTTAGCAACATGTGTGCAATTGAAGGGAGAAAGTAGAATTCCAATAAAACATAACAATGTTTTAATAAGCATGTACACATGAACAGATGTACACATGTGGATACTGTGGTTTACTCTCTTGAGAAGCATCATCAAAAGTTGCAGTCAGACTTAAAGAAAGGGCTCAAAAAGTCAACCAGAAGCCCGTCTGTGTGGCATTTTTAAACTTGTGTAGGCTTGTTCCCAGTCAGTGTTTTGTTCCTTCCAATCAATGTACTCCTTCCAATTAAAACTATATATTTGTCTTTTTAACGAAAAAAGGATAACTAGCCTGAATGTATGTATCTACATACATAACACATTAAAATAGGATTGGTGATGGTCAGGAGACTGACTTCCCAACCATTTCAGCAAGTGCCCCAAAACGATATATGTTGCATGTATGTATGCATGTATGTGCATGTGACCTCTGGCACTCTAGTGTCTGCAGCCCTGCTGTTCGTTTGCAACCGAAAGTCAATGTTCTTTTTCTTTAAGCATAACAACAATCATTTCCCAACCTTAACTATCTGTTTGTCATTCTAATCATGACAACAAAGGTCTCCTAAACCCGATGATATCCCAACCCATGATCTTTCCCTAAAACTAACCAAGTGTTTTTTAGCCAAACCATGTATTTTGGCAGTTAATGTTGAGAACTTGTTGGTGATTAGCCCGAGGGCAGAAACATGGTTCATGGCATGGCAGAAACAAGTATGGCAGAAACAAGTATGCAAACATAGACACGATGCAAGCTACTCAAGATCGATTTCACCTTGTGTGTCACCTGAAAAACTTAACGCATCCACCAGCTGCAATCTGAGCATTGCAGCCTACGGGCGCTATAGCATGAAACAACACAAAGCTGACTCCTTCAGTTTTAGTTAACTTCTGCTCAAGACAACCACGGCTGACCAGTTTAATAAAGCTATAGCTGAACATGTCTGACTCCTTATGCATCAGCATATAAAATGCTTTGTTTAGTACTGTGGTCAGGAAAACGCTTTGATTGGCTCTATATTGTCCCCTTAAGGACTCATGTTTGTTACCTACACTGGCACGTAAGAGTGCACGTTGAGTATATTTGCCAGGATCACGCATTTGTGCCAGCTGAGCCAGGCGTTGTCATTTGCATTCACGTAGTTGCACAAACTCTGTTTCTGCCCTGAATTTCTACACTTTGGACACCCTCATTCTGCACAAATTACCATTGACTGCCTCTTTGTCACCTCCACAGCTTTGTAATTTCATTCTTATTTGCTACAATGCATCATATTGAGCATAAATCCACTCCTCAGTCATGGTTTGTTTTCCTCCACTCTCCCGCTCAAAGCCGCTCTGCTCAATATCGCTCCATGCTCAACTCAGATTTCACCCCGCTCTACTCAAATCACTCTCCACTCGTCCCAAAAAGAAAAGCACTGTGTTGTATTTTAACTTTAGCCTAAACACTAGCCAGAATAATTCCCAATTAAAACATGAGCACGGCAGATTTATCTGCCCAAGCTACTTTAAACACATAATTTAATTTCATTAAAAAACACACAACCCAAACCAGCTCAACTTAAACTTAATGTTGTTTAAAATAATTTAAAAAAACAGTCCGAATTGAAAACATTTTTGTATTTAAACCGAGTTTAATCAATGAAATTGTTCCTCTCTGATATACTCTCTCTCTCTCTCTCTCTCTCTCTCTCTCCCTCTCTCTCTCTCTCTCTCTCTCTTGGAGAGCTGCAGAAAAGGCGACCCTCCAACCTTTAAAAAAATCTGCACCACGCTCCGTCCAAAATCCTTCCGCTCACACTCCCCTCTCACTTGTGTTCCACTGACATGCTTTGATGTAGAGTGTGTGTTGTCTTATTGCTTTACTGTGCATACACCCTCACTTGGGCCAACACAGACAGTTAGCAGTGACAACAACACAAAAATACAGTAGAGGTGGCCAAAATTAGCTTAGTTTTTGCTCAGGGAGAATCATTCAGTCCCAAAACGAACCAATCCTCAGACAGTGGAAAAGATTTCTCAGGATGTTCTCTAGGAGGTTTTCAGCGGAGGGCATCAAAGGGCACAAGACAAATTGAGTGGCTAATATTGTTTCACAGAATCGACAGCATGGGGGCATGGTCAACCTTAGGGGCTGTAGACTGAGCTTCATCTTTACCCATAAAAGGAGTGCTGCTGATCCCCTGTCAGAACTTGAAAGGACACACATACTATACACAAAACCACACACACACATTCCTGCTTCTTGTCTCAGACTATCTTCCCCCCGTTATCAGAACTCAGTGTTTCCACTTTTTAAAATGTGATCCTCTTTGCAAAAGTTCTTTCCACCTCCAGAGAATGAATCATCTCAGTTTTCAACTTGCTGCCGAGAGTATGATGAATGTCAGCTCTTCCTCAGCATTGTTATTCGCCAGGTGAAGTTCTACCAGCGGTTATTTGCCTACAGCAGTTGTACATTGTCAAGGTTACAAGGATAAGATAAACTTTGTGATGTGTGACGCGCTGTGATCCACTGTATCTAACACGGAGCAGACCCTGGGCTTGGAAATGGCACTGGAGCTGACACTCAAACTAGCTGAGGATTGATCTGCGATGAGCTCTTCTGCAGCCTGGGCTCACATAGGGCCGTGGCTTTCTGTTGTCTAACCTACTGGGGATGTGGCCTCACAAATACCAGGAGTATTTATGGAAAGCCTAGGTGTCATGGCAACTGGGGGATTGTGTGTGAAATGCAGAGGGGAATGGAAAGGTCAAGCTATACACAACAAATGATTGCACTGTATTTAAAGGGAAATGCCAACAAATTTGAAAGAATAGATTTACATGCTCTTTCTCTCGCCTATGGTAGTTTAGTGTTGTGTATATGACACGCGATTATGGCCACAACATTAAAACCACTGACCAACAAATAACATCTCTCTACAGTGCAATATTCCGCTGGGAAACTCTGGATCCTGGTATTCATGTGATGTCACTTGACATAAACCATCTGCCCAAACAGCCTTCCAGATCAAGCACACCCCCCATGGCACCGGCACACCCTGATGACATTGGTCCCCCAGCGGTTCAATGCGTGCTGCCACACCACAAAAACTGCTCAGGAACAGCCTGAGGAACGTGACGGAACGAGAGCTTAAAGTCTCGACCTGGCCTCAAAATGCCCCAGATCCAAATCTGATTGAGCTACATGGGACGTGGTCAAAGAATATCCATATGAATACCAGGACCCAGGGTTTCCAATAGAACATTGTACTGTAGCCATGATCAATGTCATTCACTTCATCAGTCAGTGGTTTTAATGTTGTGGCTGATCAGTGTAAACAACTCCTTCCCAGAGCCTGAATCCACAGAGAGTATAGTAGAAAACACTGATACCTTGAATCATATGTCTTACAGGGATGTGTCCAGGCTTTCTTGACTGGGGTGGCCCAATTGGGGCACTGACTTATGCAGCAGTGGCACACACACATGTTGGAATAGCATTTACTATTTCTCATGTACTTTAATTAGTAACCTTACAGTTTCTTACATTCCTGTGTTTAAATTTTTATTTTTAGTTTATTTTACAATACATTACATTCATTTAGCTAAAACTTTTATCCAAAATGAGTTACAGCACGTTCATTAAAAAGATAAATAGTCCTACTGACCACAACACAACAGAGTGTAAACAAAGAAATGTTATAAAAAGCTCCCATACTTTATTCTTTAAGTCCTCACAAACAAATTGTCCCTCCTAGGCTACATGCAAAGAAAACAATACATATTCAAAAATACTCAATTGGTAAGAACTAAGGTCCCACCTCTCACCGGGCAAATAGCATATCATACTTATAGGAAAATGGGGTTGTACTTGGGGTGGTGTAGCGTTATTCCTATACTTCAATTAATTGAATTATGCTTTAATTCAATTTTGCACCCGTTTTAGGGGCACCACCCGGAATGCGGGAACACTGATTAGAAGGTTAAAAATCATTCTTATGAAGTCAATACATTGATCTAGTTCTGCAATGAAGAAATATGCACAGACAAATGACTTGGTGCGAAAATTAAATATTTATGTGCAATCAAATGTGATAAACAGTTGAGTATGGGAATGACCTAAGAACTGCATTAGCCTAATACTGGAGTGAATGACTAAATGAAATATTAAGGAGGATGGCTGAGTTGACGATAGTGAAAGAGGTATGGGATGATAAAAGAGAAAGAAATGAACGCGGTCTTAATTTAGTTTGTAAGCCATAAATCTTATTTAAGAACCCTATCCAATATCAACTCTTAATCACAAAAGACGATCTGCTGTAGAAATAGTTTTCCGATCGGATCAGCTTATGGATCCGGCACGCTTCACGGCCTTCCAGCGAGGTTCTCTCCCTGGAATACAGTGGCAGCAAGATGGGCTGGTTCAGCAGGGTCTCTGCAGTGGTCCTCAGTTTGGTTACCTCTCTCTGGGTAGTGAAAAGTCTCTTTAGCTGCCTTAATAATAGCAGTTGCAGATAGCTCGGCAGAGGCTGCAACAGATGAGTCTTTATCCATGGACTAGTTGAAGTCAGACAGGAGCTGTACTTAGATAAATGATTTGCTTGAATAATATTGAAAATAATCTCGCTGGCCGCTCGATACCCTGAAATTTATTTAAAAAACGAGATTATGAGATCAAAGAAAAATTATTAATTTGCTTCCACAAAGATGCACAAAACTTGTTAATACTGGTATTTTCATAAATCTGTATGCAATAATATGTTGCACGCATTTTCATACTTCACTCACTCTGGTCAAATGATCATTAATTTTGGACAACAAAGTTTACAGTTCAACTTTCATACCAAGTTCATAAACATGAAAATTGAATTCCTATTCTTAAAACATGGACAAACATTCTTTAATCAGACTAATAAGATATGCATTCTACTAATACTAAAGAGACAATAGTAAATTTAAAAGTGATTATTTCGTTAATGAAGAGAAGTAACTAAAATCAAAAATTATATAACATTACAAAAGGGTTATTACTAACTTGATGACAGTGTGGTTCCAAGGATAAACATAGCAATATTATCAAAATCTGTACCTTGGTCATTTTACCTGATAAAAGAACTACAGTTGGACCAAACGTGAAGAGATCATTTACAAGATGATTGTCTTACTGATTAATTTGAACACTTATTTTGGGTAGATTTGAACGCAGTTGAAAGACAGAGAAAGTTCCCAAAGTCTTTCAGGAATGCACAATGAAATTTATGGCCTCAGCATTTGGTCTCCTTATCTCTGACATTAGAGTGAGAAGGACAGAGTGAAGTAGAGTCAGTGTCCCAGAGATGATGAGAGGTGTGTGTGTGTGTGTGTGTGTGTGTGTGTGTGTGTGTGTGTGTGTGTGTGTGTGTGTGTGTGTGTGTGTG
>JBBPCS010003100.1:0-12684 GCA_037974645.1 Hollardia meadi
TGTCAACAAATGCACATGTACCGCTGTCTATGAGGGGAGCTCAAAGCGCAATTTGTCTTTACGACAGTGTAATTACAACCTGCAACTGTAGGGGGTGCTCAGGAGCGAAAATACCAAAAGTTACGCAGTGGGCTTTAAGGTCAGCGAATCAAAAGGAGGGCTGATGACAAAAGTAATAGCCGTAAGTCAAACCCCTTAAAAAGAAAGACAATTCCACTGAAGGTTTTCTCTGTTCTCTAGCACAAATCCAAACTCAGCCAGCCTACTTGACTAATGCAGTTTTATAATGTCAGTAAATTTCATGATTTAAGATCATGACTTTATTGTGTTTCCAATTATTCTGTTTAATTCAACAGAGCCAGAGGAGATGATATACACAGGTTGTAAAACTGAACTAACAAACTATTACACAGCACAAAATACCCACCTGGCAGATGAAGCCCAACATGTTTCTTAAATCAAATATTGATTTTCTAACACAACAGTGACACATGGTTTTTAGTTCTGGCAGCCCCCCACAAATATTCAAAACAAATTTTTAACAATAAACACGTCTATAAAGCCTAAGACAGACCCAAGAGCGACCTTTTAAACAGTACTGACAAACCTCCAAACAAACTCAATTGCACTGAATCCAAACGCTCTACTTGAAGTCTCACATATTTTTTACATTACAAAATGCATATTTTTACATTTTTACATCAGCTTGTAGCACACCGGAACCTTTAACTCACTGACACATCACATCTATCAGATACAGTTATTTTAACCACCTGTACATTGTTAAAAGATTAAACAAAACAAACACAGTCCTCTGAACGTCTCTATCATGCAACATCGATCTCATCTGTCTTGTCCTTTCTCTGGTATAATTATTGACTAGTAATATGCATGTTCCGAAGAATGTGTGATCTGATTTTTTGGTATTTTTAACTTATTACTGGATTTTACAAAAACACCTTTAGTTGCAGTTTTAGTTGTTGTTTTTTTAGGTACGTTTACTTTATTTGTTTTGATTTTATGATTTTGTTAGTTATGTAAGCTGTTTTGCTTCCCAAGAAAAAACTAATTTTATTGTTCCCCCTGCTGTTAGTCACTGCTAGACGTTTGGCTCCTCTCTGCTGGAAAACCAGCCATCCAGGAATCCCTCTATATCCTGGCTGCCGATGCTTCATCCGGACGTTTGGATCTGGATCATCTCCAGGCGATTCAGCCTCTCCTCTTCTCTCCCTCTGTGTGTTTGTCTAGCTCTCCTATCTACTGTATGTTAAAGCTGTGCTTGACTTAACTAGTCTGCTACATGCAACACGCTACATGCAACAAATTACTTTGCATCCATTTCACTCCATTTTTGTGGTTCATGTGCAGGCGACAAAACAAAAACAAAAAACAAACATCAGACAGAAATCAGACTATGCTGTATACATATCAGTAGTTTGAAAGACTAAAGCGTAATCTAGCTCTGTTAATTAAATTATGCTTATTCTGATTATGACAAATACCCTGATTTAGTTATTTTCACAATAGAAGTACTACCTTATCCTTGTAACTATTAAACTACGTATAAACAAACTAACAATGGCTCTAAGAATTGCTGTCTCCGTCAGGCTCCTGATGAAGTTGAAACTGATGGCACTGTAGTCCCGAGACAGGGTTGCACCAGGCCTGTGCTGATGGTGAGTCGCACTAAAATAAAACATCTGGTCCCTAACTCCCAGCCAGCGATCCCAGCTCCACCCACAAAGTCAAAAGAAAACACCACTGGGGGTACCCTCCTCTGCACTGCATAGAAATGCAGAGTTACAAACACACATACCCACATTCAAAACTAAGGACTCCCCAATCTGTGGCCCTATATCTCCAGTCCTTCATGTCACAAGGACACAAAGCAGACCACTACTCCTTTGAAACTGGATCCACCACTAGACCTCTAAATCCTTGACTGCTTACGTACATCCCACTTATAATAAACATTGGTCATAAAACATCTTGTCTGTATCTTTTAATGTTTTTTTTTTTTATCATCCCATTGTGCTGTGAATCACAGGAATCTCAACAACTCCTCACACCAGAAACAACATTCTTGAACAGAGAGAGTAAAAAGGACAACCGAGAAACTCCGGCCACAGGCCAGCAGTTTGATTCCTGCACAAATCAAACCCTTTTTCTGTG
Source organism: Hollardia meadi (assembly GCA_037974645.1). NCBI lineage: Eukaryota > Metazoa > Chordata > Actinopteri > Tetraodontiformes > Triacanthodidae > Hollardia > Hollardia meadi. The sequence goes on from JBBPCS010003100.1 coordinate 2,173, forward strand.
AAGTTTACCCTCCGATTGTTCCTGCATCTGCTTTGTGCGTAGAAATGACACATAAAGAGATACTGTTCTTGAACGTGAGACATTTACCAAAACAAACTGACAACAGGCATTGAAGGAGCTGATGTCTCTGGCACAAATGCACAAAACTGTACAAACATCAACACAACGTCAAAACACGTTCATTCATCGGTTTCCTCTTCACCTCTCCATTAATACCTCACTTCATTCCCTCACGTTTCCTTGTCCCTCTATTTTTCATCCTCTACTTCATCAAATCCCCCACCCATCCTTCTCCCTCTCTGCAACTACAATAACACAATAATGCTGTCTGTATTTTTTCTGGTTCTACACAGGTTCTGTGTTTACAGATCCTGGCAGCATGGATGGAGGGACCAGTGCCAAGCTGGACCCAGTTCCGTGCCCCAGTTCCCACTCTGGCCATAAACAATGCCGCTTGGGAGGGTCCAACAGATGCACCTGAATATGTGCTTAAAGAAAGGGATGGAAGAGGTTCAACTAGGGGGTGGGAGTGGGGGGTGTTCTTGACAATCATGTCCAAAGCCTCAGTGGGCGGCATTCAGGTCCATCATCTGTAAATCATGTAGGCGGATGACATGATCGGTACATTTGTTAAAGCTTTATAGCAGTCTCTGAAGATGTGCTGGATTTTTCAGACTGACACGGCATGGGTTTACAGCCATTTGACAGGGAGACTGAAAAACTGTGAGCTAAATCAACACTGGATTTGCTGCTGTGCTGTAGGTTTTATTATTAGGGCATTGTGGGCAAATGTGGGCTAGCATCTAGCAATTTTTATATGTGGCACCTGGTACCATATATTTGTCTAACAGAGTGTTTTTTTCAGCTCAATTGGTCTCACTACTCAATCATAAACAGGAATAGTATGAACATCTCTACCAGACTCCATTCTTTGCTTTCGTGTCCCCATCTATTTACTTTCTCCCCTTCTTATCAGTCACTCCTTTCATCTTCCAATGCTCCATTTGGTCTGCATCAGTGCAGGGTAAGATCACAGCACAGACAGAGAAGGGCACTAGATGAGAGGCTATGACAGACAGAGAGTGTAGTAAAAGACTAGTTATTTTATAGTTTCATGGGTTTGCCTTCACTTCCATCTGCATGAGAGGGGTTTTATAGGCCAGCAGAGAACTTTGAATCCAGTGTTGTTGCTCTAGATTCAGACAAGTTGGCACAGACTGACATGGAAGCGGATACACAAACATCTGTGGCCAAACTGCACAGATTCGATGTGTGCATGAGCAGTTTTACACACAAAGTGAATATTGAGACGTGTGTAGCACACTGCACTGCTCGTTGCATGCAGTAAAACTCCAATGAGAATATCAAGTATGGTTAGTAGACAGAGGGCAGACAGAGGGGTCTGTCTGCAGCCCTCTCAACATTTTAACACAGTCTGTCTCCTCAATTTCAAAGACACCTCAATTTCTTTTGTTAGTAAATATGGACCAGTGGTTTGACCCCTTATTCTTTAAAAGATTACAAATCCTCTCACTTATCTCCTACTGAAGAAAAAAAACTGTTTAAGTTCGTTCTGGAGCATTATGGAACAGCAAGCATGCTTGGCACTAAGTTACTGGACAGCAGGATTTACTAAAGCACTGACACAATTAAACACACTGACTGATGAGCTGTGAGTGAAAAAAAAAATCACAATTTTTAGTTTGTATTCTTAATGTTCAAAATGTCTTGATTTTCTGCTCACATAGGGAATAAATACATTTTAAAGCAGTCTTGTCCATGTATCAATAATTGTAATGAAAATGTATAACACAAACATGCCAGGGGCAAGACGCGTTGTTCGCTCTTATTAAAATCAAAGCAAATTCATTTTAGTGTGCAGCACCTGATCACTTATGCTGGCTGTGCAAGGGGAGTTCTGCTTACTGTTAAACAAAAAGATTTATTTGGCAGTACACAAGTAATTAAACAATCTATTACTCGCATCCATTCCTTGAGGAGAGGGATAGAAATCAGCAGAGGGAATTATGAATTTTCTTCCATAATGAATCTTCTAAGGGTAGGTTTAGACTCATCTTCTCCATGAAACCTGAAACCTCTATTTGAAATTTTGTCCAATAAATGAGTGATGCTTCTTTTCAACTCCAGACACTTCCACACAAAACTGAGATATAATTTAAAAAAATGCAAGCAAGGCCACCTCAGACTGTTGATTTGATCTTTTTTGAGGTCAAAAACATTCACATACTGTGAAATGCCCCGTTGAAGCAAAGTGCAGTGTGAGGAGCTGTTAAAAGTCACAGACCGAGTAATGAGTCTTCATGTCCTGGTTTCGGGTTTAGTATGTTATTTTCTTGTGTTGAGTTTTAGTTTATTTCTCAGTGTTTATTTATTGTCTCATGGTTTGAGTTTCTTGTTTCCTGTTTTATTTTTGAAAAGTCCTTTCCTTGTGTGTCTTGTCCCTCCTTGCATTTCCTGTCTGTGTTCCTTTTCCCTCCTTTGTGATTGTCTGCCCCGCCCTGATTGGTTTCACCTGTGTCTTGTTAGTCTTCCCTTCCTTGTGTATTTAAGTCTGTGCCCTTCCTTTTGTCTTTGCCAGTTGGTCATGTTACCTTGTGTGCCTACATGCCTTCATTGTGTATATTGTCTTAGTGTTCCCAGTGTTTTCTTGGAGTTATTTTGCCTTGTTGTTTTCTGGACTCTGGCCTGTTTGTTTGGATTCCTGGAGTTTGTTTTTACCTGTTCTATGTTGGATTATTTTGTTCATTTGGACTGACACCTTTTTTGTTTCCTTTAATAAATATATTGATCTTTACCTGCTCAAGCTTACTATGTCTGCACTTGGGTCCAAAACCCCTCTTCCTAGTGTTTCCGGGACAAGCCTTAACACTTCAGGAAGCCAAGATTTGACCTGACAGTTAATGTGAAGTATAATGACTGGATGCGGCAGGTGGCCTATAAATGACAGGTATAGCCACAGTTCAGCTAAATACTACTAATCTAGCAGAACACTAGCACTATTCAGCTGGATAACATAAACAGTGACATCATACACAGTCTGTTTGTTTTAGATGTCTCTGTAAACACACAAATTAGTCAGAAAGTACACAACAGGATTAAGTCTGATATTCTCTTTGCCTGAGGTTCTTAAAACAAACCGTGGTCCAATACATTACACCAAGCATTAGAAAGACATATGTCATTTGGATGTGACCATAATATGGTCAGGTTGACCAGATATGGTCACCATATCTGGTCAACCTGAAGTATCTCCTTGAATAAGTGGTATCAGGAATATCATACTTGTTTGGGCCCTTGTTTCTCTTGAGTGACTTAATATTCATTCTGGGTTTCATCAGAATTTAGAGCTGACCTATGAGTAGCCCTCCCTACGCTCCATGAGAATACCGTATGAAAACATACAAGTGAGAAGACGCTGCCACTGTAGTGTATCACTGCATGTGTGTGAAAAGCTTGACCTGCAACATGAGGTTTAAAGAATAAGTCACATTGTGTTTGTTTTGGCAATGCACTCATATCATTTTACAGACCCAATCAAAGCATGAGCTAAAAGGAAAGGGGAAATAAAAGAGCTTTATATTGGACTAGGCGCCCAGACACTACCAAGAGAATAGAGGCCTTTTTTTGGTGATGCTTTGGTGTCTATCTGTATGCAACCAATACCTATCCCACACTACAGTTTCAAATCATGCTTTAGTTAATGCATGTTGTATATGCATAATATATACTCCAGCATTTCATTAATTTACTTGTGGCGGTCAGCCACAATATCCGCACTACTCACCACATATTACTTTTCTATTTTTGGAGCTGCACGCCCCCTATTTGTTCTCTTTATCTCTCTCTCTCTACTTCTCTCCATTTCCCAGACATAGCAGTTGCTTGGGTAGGTCGCCCACTTAATATTATCATATGCCGAAGTATATTTTGCAACCCATTTTAACATTTTGCACTTATTCATCCCAGAGAAGGCCGTTTGCAATTAACTAATGGCCAACCAACCCTTGCTCTAATGTTATCCCTCTACTGACACTCATGTGCTCTGCAGAGAAACACAGAGCGAGGCCTTCTCTTGTATCATGTCCCTCCTGCAAATGTGTGGACTGTGGTGTGACCTCTCATATTTAATACAGGCCTACTTGTTTTCTTGTTTTAAGCTTGTATGTTCACCCGGTTGGTGCGATGTCATTCAGTACTGCATTGGTTTCAACTGTTTTGATAAGCTCTGACATTTACAACAAGCCTCCTGCATACGCAGCTCACGTGTGGTTGTGAAAACTGAATCACGGGTGAAAAAGTCCAAAACGAGAATTATTTTTTTTTGCGCGAATGTTTAAAACATGCTGCTAATGAAAAAGTCAATAGGGTAGACACAGGGAGAGAGAAACAGAAAGAGGAGGGCAAGCCGTGTGATTGCAGTCAGAGACTGGAGGTGTAGGCGTGTGTGTGTGTGTGTGTGTGTGTGTGTGTGTGTGTGTGTGTGTAAGGAAAAGCAAGGTGCGCACATAAAAGTAGTTTGTGAGTAAACACAAAAATAAGGTGGGAATTGAGTAGAATTGAATTGCTAAAAGGAAAAATAACCTATAGAAATATGTTAATTAATGCATTCCCCACTGTACTCTATAGAACAGCTAAACGAGATAAAGCTGATGGAAATCTGCAAAAACAGTTCATGCACAGTACTGTCAACTGATATGAATAATTGCTGGATATTGCTGGAAAAACTTGTTCTATGATCGTAAAGAGAGACAGAAAGGAATCCTGCAGTCAGGCTCAGCAAGCAGGCCATTCGAGGACACAAGCATGCGTGTGTGTGTGTGCATGTGTGTGTGTGTGTATGGGTGTGAGAGACAGAAAAAGTGCGAGGTTATGTGGCAAGTACCTCACTCAATTAAAAACACATACAGACCCAAACAGCCAATACAACAATACAAACATAACAAAAACTCTCATGTAAAGAAGATGCATTAACAAATCATATTTATGCATGCACTCAGATAGCCAATGGGGCCTGGAACGTATGAATGCATTGGATGATCTTAATCATATTAATAGATCTTAATCAGACTATGGTGACGACGGGTGGCTTGTAACCCCTTCTTCACCCCAAATTTTGACATACTGCATAGAAAGGGTAATGATTGTCTGCAGAACTGGAGCTCCAGTAATTCTTTAGTAATTACAGCACTGGAACAAAGTAAAAAATATCTTTACTGTGGGAACAAACAGGTTTATTACTCACATTACATTTTTTAAGCATTGTATATCTGTTCATTGGCACAATAGCAATGGAAAAGTCTCCTTATTCTGCCTTTAGTTCATGCCAAAAATTTCTAAAGTATGAGACACCTAGGTAGCAAATACAAGAGAAAATCTGAATTTAAAGCTCTAGACTATTTTGGACTATTGTTAGTGCAAACCTGGGGCTGCGTTGGTAGGGCATGTTATTTAAAATGCTGCTGAGATGATAAAATATCACCCAATAAGGTTGGTTTAAGTAATAGCTCTATGAATTTGGAAGCTTATCAGATGCCAAAACCCGGCCAGAGTGGTTTACAATACAATGAGGAAGAATTTTACAACTCTGAAAAAGGTATCGTGGTGATAATCACTTTATGCTGTGTTGCATTGCGACAATCAATGGGTAAACATTAAAATAACGCAGTTAGTGTTACAAAGTAATCTACTAGGAATGTGTACTTGCATGTATTAGTTTGGTCAACACCATGCCGCCCCTGCTAATGTTGTTGTATTACAGCAAAAGTTGAGGCAGGTTTGACTTTCTTTGTGGACAATCCTACGTTGGCAACCCCCACTGTGCCAACACACAGTGGGGGTTGCCAACATAAAACATGAGCATAAAACTACATGAACAAATGAGTGGAGGAGTGTTTTTTCAAGCAGTGTTTTTGTCTGTTTGCACACAGCCTTAACATTTAGTGACCCCCATTTATTAACAACATTTAGTGACCCAGTTAATGCTGTACTGCAATTGTTTTAGGGTATAATCCAAAAGTAATGAATAGTGTGGCTACTTTTCTTGGGGAGATGTGAAATTCATGGCCTTAAAAAACAGAAAGTAAATAATAATGTGGAATTTTCTAGCAATAATCCCATTAAATATGTGTAACCTTTATTCTTATTTTAGGAGATAAAAAGTCGCTGATGGCTGTTATATAAAAACACCTGTCCTAACAAAATAACACAAAACCCACCATAGAGGCAGCGTGAGAAAAAACTTCCTCCCCTTAAGCCTTAATTTTAGACAAACATGATGAATTCATAAATGTTAAATTATGTGTTGGTCTTCAGGCGTCCATATGTGGTCTGCAATGGTCATACACAGGCCGGCTCTGCTTTGATCAAGGCTCATGTGGATCTCAGAGGAAAGAACAGAGAAACAGGAAGGGCCCTCGGTCCAAAACATCCACAACAGAGATGGAGAAGGGGAGAGGAATGAACAAAGACATAGACACTGGAAGGACATTAAAACATCTAAGTGTGTGTGTGTGTGTGTGTCTCTGTGTGCATGTGTGTGTGTGCATGTGCATGTGTGTGTGTGCGCGCGCGCGTTGCCTGGTCTGTGTGGTGCATGTTGCAAATAACATCTGATATCATTATTGTATTAAACTGTATGGTACATTGCGTCCACTATTGAGTGTTGTTTATTGTGTTTGTCGAGATGTACTTGTCCATTTGACAACATAAAGCAGACAAACTTCATCAGTTTATTAAAGTTATGTCACCTGGTCCTTCAACGATATTTACATCACATACTAACAACATGGAGCTGAAATAACTTCCCTTTGAAGTTTTAGACCTGTGGATTGCTATGGAGCGTTTTTTCTGTCTTTTGTTTATCTTGTTTCACACTAATTCATTAATCTACAGGTGGCAGTAACATACCAAGAGCTTTCTGTCAGAAGCCCCGTCTCTCAGTAGGCATATAGTATGAAGAAAAACAAAGTTTGAGAAGCAAGCATTGTGGCATGGCTGAGGTGGGTAATGTACATAGCTCACACTTTTCATTCAATGTTGAGTTTAGGCACCACAATAGGTTTAGGTAACAAAACTACTTGGTTAGGCTTACGTACCAAAAAATCCTTGGTTGCCTTTATGTAACACAACTATATGGTTACGTTTATCCACCAAAACTACTTTGTTTAGGTAGCAGGTTAGGAAACAGGTTGGGTAGGTTTAGGTAACAAAAATACTTGGTTACTTTTAGGAAAACATAATAGTTTTGGTTTTGGTTAAAAAATAGCCCCTTTTACAACGTTACCATGTTACATCCACTGGAAGAAGGCTTCTCCCATGTGCTAAAAATGCATGCACGTTTGTTAGAGCTCAAGGATACACGCAATGTGTTTTGGTGAGCAACAATAAATGTGAACATAACTATTGTTTGTTTACAGGAAAACTCCAGAGAGCACCTTTAAATACCTAATTCTACTGAAATTAAGTTATATTCTCTGCCTTACTAAATAGTGAGCTTATATTTTGTACGACATTAGTGCAATACAAGTATTGCACAGTACAGTTTGATTTGTTCTGTATATACTTCTGAGGTCTATTGCATTTTATTTCACGTTTCACCTTTCTATCTAGAGATCCTCAAGCTTGTCTTTGCCACATGAGTGTGTCCCACATGAATGCTGCACTGGTAAAACTTATGAAATATCCAGCAAAATATTCCAAACACACACACCACAGGGTCGCCACACTCACAGCGACAGTACAACACCAGTGACATCACAGAACACAGAAGTCACCAAGGTTCACTACCCCGAATGGCAAAAGCGCAAATAGTTGGCATCTGATGGGTGCAGTCATATGGAAAAACAAACATCGAAAACATGAAACAAAAATGGAAAAGAGTTGTTGTGCAATCACTGTGCAAATACTGTAGATCGAGCAAAAAAAATTCAGGACCACCACTTAAGGCTGTAAGGCATGAGGAGAGGCAAGGATACAGCATCACTTCATTTTAGCGAAATTATTTGAATCCTGGTGCTGAAACATTAATAAGCAGCAGCCATTTTATGCTATTTTATGTTAGATTTTTAGTAAAATTATAGCCCTCATCCTAATGGGACTAGTCAGTCATGCCATTGAAAGGGTAGGAAAGGGTGACGCCTGTCATCATCTCTTCATATTTGCAGAATCAGAAGACCAAAGAGCGTGCTCAGACAGCCCTTAGTGTTTGGGGCCATCAGACATCATTTGTAAAAGAACTGATGATGACTACTGTATTAAGACCAGACCACCATTAGCTATCCTGCCTTTGTTTTGAAGGTGAATATGTGATTTATCATCATGGATTAGTGTATTACAACTCGTATTTAGTTTAATGTAATTGTGTTCTTACCTGTCCATCCTGACCAACATGTACCTGGTGGATCTGGAGATTTCCCTGAAATAGAGAAATGGAATGTCATGTCAAAAGCCTGATGCCATATTAAATACACACAATCACAAACAAACATCTTGTCCGTTTCATTACCTTCCCATTTGCCTTAACCTGTGGAGACTACAGATCACTACAGAGTTGCATTTTCACAAGGTAATTCAAGCCATTAAATAGTGCTCAACTGAACTCTTGTGGTCAACATCCAATATCTCAGAGGTGTCAAATGTTTCTACAGGATTCTGAGCATGCAAGTCAATACTGTACACAATGAAACGAGAGAGAAGTACATGCAATGTCTTTGTGTATACATCAACTAATTTCTGGCTACATCGATTCTCCTGTAGACCAAAACAGATGTCCATTCGTACAGGCACAAGCCCATCACTGTCTCATCAAGATGCAATGACCATCATAAATTTACTGAACAACCACAGTGATGTTAACACAACCACATGAGAGAGGACATCTAGCCATATTTAGACATCCCCAAGTTTCAGCTGTTGCCTCTTGCTAATTGTATTTCATGTATATATCAAGCGCTGTCTGAGCAGCCATATGGCCAGAGAGCAGTGTAATCTCTCAAATAGTCTCATTTCCTTTTCAAGCACGCTAAAACCAATGTCTTTGATGAAAGGGGCCCATTCCTAATGAAAACATATTCTATGAGTGGCAGTTGGGAGAAGTGGGATTTTGTTGCTAAGCTTTGAACTCCAAAAAACAAACAATATCATGGAATAGGAAGGAGAGAGGAGAAGAAAATCTGGGCTCAGGCACGAAGAGCAGGAAAGGCTTTAGAGCTTTTCTGCCTCCAAAACACTCCATCTCTCTCACTCAATTGCGCATTTATTCCTTGAGCAACACTAAATAGGAAATAAGAAAAACACATGGTCAAGGTGTCAATTGCTTTTGCACAAATGTCATGCATCTGTGGCACGTATCATATGGGGTATGTGATTACATGTGTGTACACAGACTGTCGGCTTGAAATAAATCTGTCCCACGTCCTCGAACAAAAATCAAAAAGCATTGATACTGATATAGATATTCCTCTTCAGCAGTGTAATTTAGAGTTAGATTTGGTTTCAACTAGCAGGCCAGCGCTGTGTGTGTATGCAGAGTGCATTTCTGGTGGGGGACATGAGACATCTGGGCATAATGTGGAAACAAAAGTCATAACTCCATGCATGCATAAGGAGGTTGATAAACATTAGGATGCTCTATACGAAACATATGCTAAAATTCACTAATGACTTAAATGATGTATCATGTATGGTAGCATGTATGAGATGGCTATTTGCATGTGCAAGCAAAAACATACAAGGCTCAAAGGACACACAAGGTTTGTCTTTGCTCGTTTGGATGGCTCTTCCTTTTCTCTCCATTAGAAGCAGACTAGCTTATAGACTCCAAAACATGAGTGGTGCAATCACAAATTAGATCAACCATAAGCAAATGGGTGTGGCTCAAATTAGAAAACTTTTCGTTCAACACTCTGTAGGAGGATCAGCTCTCATTTTCTGAGTGCCTCATCAAAGGATACTGTAGCTTGGTGGAGTAATGCGCTGAACAGCAGTTCTGGTTATTGAACTAAATAATGTATAGGAAACTCGTAATCGTGTAGAAACTGCCTCATGTCTGAAGGCCATCAAGGGTGCTTGTGCTGAATCTACATGCTCACAAAAAATATAATGTGTTATTTCAAGTAGCCAGTCAAATAATGAGCCATTAGCTAGTTAACCAAATTAGAAGCCAGGCTTCCAACACAACATATTGACATTCCCACACTAAAGTAGACAACATTACTTTCTTCCCACTAAATCACTTCTTTCCCAAGCATGAGTTCCCTGGAACAGTTATATTCTGTTTGGAGACAAATGCTCCTGAAGTGTTGGCTAAGAAATTCAATATAGCAAGAAGAATGACTCAAGAAAAGGAGTGGATGATTGATTCTCTTCTCTATCTTATTCTATCACTCAACACACACACACACGTACACATACTCACACTCACGCACGCACGCACACACACACACACACACACGCACACACGCACACACACACACACACACACACACACACACA
>JBBPCS010003102.1:0-12683 GCA_037974645.1 Hollardia meadi
GTGTGTGTGTGTGTGTGTGTGTGTGTGTGTGTGTGTGTGTGTGTGTGTCAGACTGACCTCTGCTGTCATTCTTGGCAATCTTGCTGGGGTAGGTCTTCTGGAAGGGCACGTAGGGCTCAGGTGGAGGAAGGTCGGACACAGGGTGGAAAGTGAACCGACACTCCCACTCGTCTGTTAATAAGGAGAAAACGAGGTCAGTGGGTCTCTCTCCATCACACTGACGAAACTCCGGTGATACAAGCACGACGCGCATCATGAATATAAAGGTAGTGCACTAACAGACAGTGACTTTTTTTAAAATCACAGGCTTGAGTCGTCTAGTTTGATTCTTGACACAATGCAGAGAAAGACGAGCAACATAAATAATAATAATAATAATAATAATCACACGGAGTCACATGGTGCAGAGCAACTTGAGCAGAACTTAGCACAAGAAAGTAAATTAAGGTGAACTAGTGCTTTTCTGATAACCTAAAATTGTTCTGCAAATTTGACATGAGTTCCAAATGAATGAAAAGAGTTAATTCATTCACCAAAATTCCATTGCATCTATGAATGAGAAAAACATCCCGTGTAATCAACTATAAATCTTCAGATTGCTTTTACTTTTAGTCTAAAATACATTCTTAAAAATTCAAATCTAAAATTCAAACTTAAAGTGTTATTTAAATCAGGAACTATCTGGTCAAATAATAAGCGACCAATAATAAAAATGTAAGAATTCATTCATTCATTTCACTTGGTTCCCAGCACTACAAAAAGTATTTGTGTCTAAAATCTGTTCAAACGCGTCACATCGTCACAGAATATTGTTGACTTCAGAAAAAGTGATTAACTGGTCAGTTTTTTTCTGGAGCAGGACATTTGGGAGCCATTATCATCATTCTTGTCCGCGCTGCCTTCCAAATCAAACCCTTGGCTCAATGGGATTAAACCAACACGAACGGAGGGGGTCAGTGGGTTTCTCTGCCTTAGTTGTACTCACTGGAACTCGTGGTAAAAACAACACTGAGGGCAACAGATCTCTCTTGTAGCGAGTGGGAGAGTACAGTTTTTGGAAAACAGTCAATCCCCTCCCAGGTCATACAGTTATCTGCCTGCCAAGTTACCACTGGCACACATTTTTATTAATTTATTAAACCTTTGTTAAATGATGGGGGTTTATTTTCCTGTAAAATATACTGAACATGTACTTTTACACTACAGGTGAAATACAGTATTTCCATAGTTTTGTCCCAGAAATTACATTGTGTTTGCTTTCTGCTTTCCAATTCGAGACAAATTCTTTTAAACACATTCACTTCAACCAAACCAGCATCTTCTGGGATTTACTCACCCTGTATCTGGTTGTGGTGAGAGTTTTGGAAGCCGTTACCCATGGGTGGTGGAGGAGGAGGGGGCCCTCCTGTCCCCGGCCTGTCCGGAGGCAGAGGCGGTCTACCGCCAGGTCCACCTCGAGGGGGCTCCAGGCCTGGCCGACCAATAGGGGAAGGAGCTGCCGATGACCTCACACTGCCTCCGCCCACGCTACGCCCTGAGGGAGGAGGGGGAGGAAGAGGCCCTTTGGAGGTAGAAGTAACATAAAAAAATCGATGATGACTCGTGAAGCGATTCTGAATATCACTTAAATTTGAAATCCGGCATTCCCGTGAAATATTTTCAAAGATTCATATCATGAATAGTATTCTGACATGAGGCACACACTGTCACATGAATGTTTTTCATGCAGCAGTAACCTATTGTTCCATAAATCAATCAAGGCTGTTCACCTGTGCGTGTCGAGGATTGGTTCCTTCCAAGAGATGGCGGCCTCTCGTTTGGTGGAGGGGGGAGAAGTCCTGTCCGACCATGTGGAGGAGCTGGACCGTGGCTGGCAAAGAGAAACACTATTTTAACCTGTATCAGCTATATACTGTAATATTCTTGGTTCAAACAAAATCATTCAATCATTGTGCAAAACACATCGTCGCTTCTGAAATGTCATTACAACTTTGAGGAACGAACTGTCCCACGTGCACGTTTCAGTAAAGGGACTGGTCTTATTTGAGGGAAGCTACATAAACAAGTTAGCATGATGTGTGAACTGCAGCATCACAGAGCAGCTATTACAAGTAGATCTAAACCCCAACTTTTGACACAAAAGTAGATTCAGCTATCCAGAACATTCTCTCAGCGTCTGATGCCTGATAGTAAATGCTGTGTACACATCAATGCAACTCACTCATGAACACCTAACTATGGATAAATCGCAGAAACAGATTAAACTTAACCAGTACCTGTTGAGTGAGCTGTTCCTTTGGGGCAGACGAGGGGTGCTGTGGTCGTCTCCTCCAGCTGGGGTGGGTGGGAGAGATGGAGGGCCCGGTCGGCCCGGTGGGAGAGGGGGCGCACCCCCACCAGCTGAAGGCCGAGAGGCAGGGGAGGATGAGATCGAGGAAGATGGTTTGGAGTTGACAGAGGGAGGAGGAGGGGGCACATCGCGGGGCATAGATGGCCAATGACCTCCCACAGGAGCTGGTGGTGGCGGGGGTCGGTCGTCAGGAAGTGGAGGCCTCCCTCCAGGAGTGGGGGGAAAGGATGGTCGGCTGCTGTTTGGTGGTGGATGAGGAGGTGCAGAAAATCCTGGTCTTTGCCCAGCTGTGGAGCCTCCAGGCAGAGGAGGGAGAGGTCCGTGCCTCCCTGGTGGAACACTAGGAGGTGTAGGTGCGGAAGACAGGCTGGGCCTGTGTCCTCCAGGGAGTGACGGTGGAGGTGGGCCCCCACGAGAGTGGATGTTCTGGTTTGGTCGAGGTGTGCTCGGTACGGGAGGTGGGGGGGCTCCTAGAGTGTCCTGTCTGGGATTGGGCCGGCCCCTCGGAAGATCAGGGACATTGCCACGGGCACCAGCAGGGGCTCCTGGGAGTTTAGGCGGGCCTCCACCACCACCAAAGGGGGTGGGCCCACAAGAGCGGCCTCCAGGGGGGAGCACGGGTCCTCGGCTGGGTGCAGAGTCTGAAGTGGAGAAAAGGCAATAGCAAAAATTAACTATGACATGCCGTGCTCAGACTACAGAGTCTTAAAGTCCTAAACAATTTTGAAATTGGGTTGCATCACGCAGAAACAAATGTTCTTCTCTCTATTCTCAAACATGCTCACACTACAAGATCTGAACATAATGTCGCATCACACACTACAGGATATTATTAAGACCCTCGTGTCAGAGGGTGCAACACACCACCTCACGTGATGTCCCTCGCATGATCTCATGGGGAAGCAAATGTAAACAAAATGGAGGCTGATGTGGAGCAATAACTTGCTGTATTAACGCTTTACAGTGAGAGAAAAAAAACTGAACAAAAGCAGAAGGTTTAACAAGTTTGGATAAGAAAATGGTTGGTCTTCAGAAAGTTTCATTTTCTGCCAACAGTAGTATGCTGGCTAACGTTAGCCTTGTGGTCCTGCTCTGAAGTGATGGCGTTATTATCCAGATTTTAAATAATAAATGTCAAGACGTTTAAGACTGGATCTGTAAACTTCTCACATTATCAGATACTGTGTGCCCAACATCAGTACCGTCCAACCGTCCCAGACCAGCTTTATCCTCCGATTGTCGGGAGGGGCAAATCGATTTCAATTTGTGTTTTGTTCTTTATCATTATTATCATTGTTATCCATCAGCTATACACTTATAGTTGACAGTTGCAGGGGGGCTGGAGCTGATCCCAGCCGACATTGGGCGAGAGGCGGCGTACACCCTGAACACGTCACCAGTCAATCACACTTGGAGGCAGAAACCCATTCACACACACATTCACACCTACTGGCAATATCGGAGTCACCAATGAACCTAACCTGCATGTACTTGGACTGTGGAGGGAGCATGCAGTGGTTATTATTTATTTATTTATTTATTTACCTACCATTGGACTCCTTGTTTGCTGCAGACCGCAGTTTTGGCATCCCTCCTGCAAACAGGCCTCCTAAACCGCCAGGAGCCCCACCACCAAAACCTCCTCCCCCTCCTCCTCCACCACCGCCTCCTCCTCCTCCTCCCCCTCCTTTGGGGTCTGAAAGAAAGAAGATTAAAAAAAAAATTCAATTAATTTGCTAAGGTTACATTTTCTTTATATAATTCACTGTATTGTTGCACATGTGTATGAAGATGTGATGTGGTGTGGCTATTGAGGCCAGTGGGGTGGGGGTCCATTTTGTTTTTGTAAATTATTCTTATTTGTTTTAGGAAAGTGTGGCGATGTCTTATGTCGTAGTGACTTGTTGTTTTAAACAAAGTCATGTGACTAACCTGGCTACAAACTAACTTTCCTCTCTGGGGACATAATGAAAGTGAGTTTTGACTTACTGTCCAGTAAGGGTCCACTGCGGTCATTGGTAACAGCTTTCTTTAATCTGGCTCCTTTACAAATGTCAGTTAACAGAGCATTCCTTCCTTGCTTCTCTGTACGGTTTAAATTTGGCTTTTCTCTGTTGGCCTGTAACACAAACACACACGCATGGATATACAGTCACTCAGACAGAGTGAAACTGCAGAAAACACACCAAAAGAGGGAAAACAACAAATGACTTCATTGATCTTTATGTGTTAAATCCAGAAAAGTGGATTGACAGAATATGTAGGCAGGGAGTGGAGAAAAATCCAGATCCCATGGAGCAAACAGGAAACGATATGTAATGACAAAATTCATCCACAAGATGTTTCTGCTGAGCAGGTTCAAGAGGACAGAACAGCAGAGAGACAGACGGTTAGAGTGACTTACAACAGCCAAGGTGGGGGGAGGGGGAGGCCCTGGGGGTGGTGGGGGAGGCGGGGCTGGCATCTTCCTCTTTCCACTTTACTCTATCTGCACTGGACACCGCACCCTGGAGGACAGATAACACACACACACACACACATAATAAAATACAACACAAGAAAAAATATGAAACACGTTGGTATTGCAAGATATTTGACCAGTTGCACTGTTCTCCAAACTTGAGACTGGAGTCCTTGAGACAGTTTCAGGGTGTCCCCATAAAAACCAAAAGTTAATTCCATCTCAGCGTTATCTCAAAAGTGTAGTGAAAAATTTTACGGCTATCTTTCCACCTAGAGCACAGACAGGCGATAAAAAATGTTCTCAGATGGACATTTCTTGAGGAAAAAAACATTTGATGAAGCTGCAGTTCATCTGATGCTAACAGCTGATTGTGAAAACCATGAACTTCTCTCTGGAAACACAAAGTCAATCCATTTTGTCCACAATGAGCAGTGGTCGCACTAGTTAATTTCACTTCCTTAAATGTGTCTTGGTGACGAGTTTGAAAATCAGTTTGCAGAATACAGAGATTTTTTTTTGGGGGGGGGGGGTAATTTGTTTGATTGACATGGATCTCAGCCAATCACACTCAGCTATTTTGGTTGTCACTTGCTCACCACACTCAGCTCCATCCAGTTTTTTTATCCTGATAAACAAATTAGACCTCCAATCAGCTGATTCAGGGTTTTTCCTGCATAGAGAATTTTTTTGGCGCCCCAACAAAGAGGTTTTAGCCAACTCCAAAGGAAAATCACCAGCGCCAAAATGATAGTTGAGAAAAAAAAAAGCTGCAATTCAAATTATCAAACAACTGTTGAGCAAGCAGAAAATAAAACTTTTTTTTAAAAAATTTTCACGATACATTTTTCACCTATAGCCTTTATCGCCCAGCCCTAACTGTTCGAGGACCAATCATGCTTACTGTCCATTCTGAGGCAGGAACAAACCCATGACAGTGAGCTTGTGAACTATAACAAACTTAAAATAAATAATCTAAGAGGAACTTGAGAGTCAAGTTCCTCAAACATGATTCCAAAATGCAGTGTTTCAAGAGTGTATTTTTAAAATTATTACAAGCCATCACACAATGCAGGAGTGTAATGTGCAAAGCAGGAAAGACGCTGGGTTTCTGGGTATAATACTGTTGCTTTTAACATTGCTATCCGGACTTTTTACATGCTTACACACACACACACAGTTACTCTTCCTTCATGTAGAGGAACAGAGGCGTCAGAGTGCGCTTCGGACGTCGCTGCTACATTCAACACACACCATGACCCAGACCCCGCCGCCAATGTCGCTGCCGGTTTTGGACGAGATCCAGTTGGACCTTGTTGTTAGCCTACTGGAACCAGTAATAACTTTTTTTCAGGCTTCTGATTGGCCAACATGGCTATACGGTTAGGGTTATATCACCACCTGTTGCTTTGGCATGCTCCTGACAGCGCTTCACAAACCTGTGTACGTGTGGACTAGGCCTTAAGTCCATATTTTTTATCTGGACAAGAATGAACTAGTGGACAATCTCCCATCGCTCTAACCCTCCCGTCTACTGACAATCACACATGCTCTGCAGAGAAATACAGACAGAGAGAGATGTTCTCTGGTAGCACATCCCTCCTCTAAAGACATTGGTTGTGGTGCGAACTCTCATGTTTAAATGTGAGCCTGTCCTGTCCCTGCCACAGTTACACTGTCAATCTGTGGGAAACACTGATATTGTGTTGCTTTTTGGTGCTGACGCTTAAAATTCACTCTCATGACTTAAATGGCACATTCTATCAACCACCCGACACCAGCCAGTAATACGTGTCAGACAAGCTTAGAATAAATGAACACAGGTTGATACAAATGCAACTGCAGGCACATCACCACTGGTTCTTGTGTGGCCAGAGGTGAAACATGCTAAGTTTGTTTGAGTTTGTTAAGTACAAAAGCGCATTCAACGACAAATAAAAAAAATAGACACCTCATCTCGTAATTATGAGTTAGTATCCCGTAATTAAGAGAAAAGGATCACGCTTCCATATGCTGACCACTGCTCAGTAGAATCACTGCACCGCCACGGAAAGGAGCTTCAGTTATAAGCTTGTTTAGCTTGATACTTCAAATTTATAGGCTACATTTTGTGCAGGCATAAGTTTTAGAAATGATGCTTTTTACGACTGTGCTGTTTGTTTATTTGTCTGATGTCGTGTCATTGTCGGCCTCTGTGGGAAGTGGTGATGTCTAACTTTAGCTAACAGGCATGATTGATAACTGTTGGATTACTATTTTAAAGAGTAAGCATGTAACCATATGACCCTACACGAGAATCCATCAACAGCACCATTAATACATAAGCCAGCCTGGATGCATTTCAAATGCATTTATATCCACCTTTTCTCATAATTACAAGATAAGATGTCTAACTTTTTTTTCTTTGGTGAATGCAATGCACTTCTGTAGAAAAAGACTTTTCAGGGTCTCTCCTCCAGCGCTGAAGCGGACAATATGATCAAATTATCGGCATTTAAAATCATTAAATATAAATGATAAAAGAACAACCTGGATTTAACTGCATAAAAGTCATCTAGTGGAACAGTCTGCCAAACCCTATTACAGACATGAGAAGAGTCACACAACACTTCCCCATCTAGACTGTATGGCCTGTTACCCACTGAAACACAAGAGTTCAGAGGAGACATTTCCATTTTATAAAAGGGTTTAGATCGAAAGCTTTGAAGGCATCAAAGAAACACATGAACATGGAGTAACTGTGGTTACTGGGACTGACAAAGATGCATACAGGCCCATAGCATCAGTTCTATAGCATTCGTTTGACCTGCTTTATCTTTAATGACATGAGGTAACTGCACAGAGGTCCTACAGTTTAGGTCAGGCAAAATGCCATGAAACAGAAAATCCACAGCAACAGAATGGATATAAACTATATATGACAGAGTCTTTCTTCTCACACATAAACACTTGTACATTCAAATTAACACCAAATTAAGCCACATTTACCCCTCGTGCAAATACTCACACAACTCAGCCTCTCACTTCATTTTAAGTGACACATACACACATACAGTCAGACCATCCTCTTGGGGCCTCTTACTTCCTGTACACTGCTGACAAACAGGAAGTCACCACGGAGCTCCAGCACCGCAGCCATCCGGTTGCCAGGATGATGATACCTCTACATCGGAGCTTCGCATCACTTTGACATCCTCCTCCTTCCTCTCACTTTCTTCCTTTCAACCGAGCATCACTTCTACACCCCATTTGTGTATCACCTCTCACTCCCTTTTTTTTCCTGCTTTTGCTTGCTCTCTTCATCTGGTTGAACCATCTTGACTTTCATGCTTGCAACCTAAGTCTTATTTTTCTCAATCTCTGCCAGTTCCTGCATGGTTTAACGCCACCTTTAATGTGTTACACTGAAAACTGACTCCTTATTCAAACGCAACAAAGATTCCAGTGCTCACAGCATGCTTCCTTCACATCTTCTGGTGCACCCAGCATACAGTTTATGCTGTATTAAAACTGCAGGAAAAGAAAATGAACAGAAGACACCTTGAATGTCTTGTTGCTTAAATCAAGCACACAGACCCACTGGACTGATGACACACAGTTCTTTAACCCAAACTGGGTCTGAGAGGTGTTTTTGTAAGCCCAAATAGCATAAATACCTAGAAAGTATAATTCGAGCAACAATATTACTCAACGTTTAAAAATATTTATCATGGTAGCATCAAAATAATTATTTAGAGACA
Source organism: Hollardia meadi (assembly GCA_037974645.1). Lineage (NCBI taxonomy): Eukaryota > Metazoa > Chordata > Actinopteri > Tetraodontiformes > Triacanthodidae > Hollardia > Hollardia meadi. The sequence continues at coordinate 8,552 of JBBPCS010003102.1, forward strand.
AGGCAATTCCCATAATCAGGTCACATTTTCTTTGGTTTGTAACCAAACACCTGGAAGACTGATGACATTCCCATCATCCTTACTTTTGGGTTTATTGCTAATTAGCAGATGTTAGAATGTAAAAATTAAAACATGCTCAACTAAGATGGTGAACATAAAACATAAACATCATGCTGAACCTAAACATCAGCATGGTGTCATACTTTAACAAATTAGCTAACTGATTAATGAATGTAACAGAGCTCAATTTGTACATTTCAGTAGCATATTTAAGTAACATAGCATGCCAGCTGTGCAACATATAGAGTGCGTGCCGTCCATATGTCTTAACAAAAACAGTAAAAACAGAGAAAATAAGTTTGTCTGCCATGTTTGTCAAGGCGTTTCTATTCATCTATAAGGAAATGCATTTCCTTGCATTGAACACTGGGGGCAAACATAGGGATGCATAACAAAACTGCGCGGAAACAATGCGTTAATCTTTCTGGTGCTAATTCTTTCCAAGCTGAAATTCTGCACAGTAAATGTTTAAGTCTGGCAAAACTGAAATATACGTCTCCCTCTGCACTTTATCCAATAGGTTAAACACAGGGTGTTAACAGGGTGACATGGGCAGATGACCTGTTGGGTTTTACAAAATGGCTCTATGATTCTGTTTAGTAAAAAAAAAAACTTATTTCCATTAAACCAGCTCTGGCCTACATGTGTTTATTGAACATATACTGACTTTACCCTAATATAAAATCTCCAATAGGATAATTCATGGGACAGATAAGGTCTTACTAAAGATAAGCTGTTTACATTTATCTTTTATATGACTGTCACTAATATCTCAAAATAGACCATGATGAAAAAAAGCCTTCAAAATAGCACAGAAAATAAGCTTGACCACTGAGTGAGAGCCAAGCATAAACAGGACATGTACAGTAAACATGCCTCAGTATGAAGAGCTTTGGAGACTATGAATGTGAATGATGTCTGCATATGCTGACACTAAGATAATATACTTAAAACTAGAATGGCACTCAGTAGAGCGCATACCTCCTCCAAGGCCCAACAGCCCTCTAATTTAAGCCTGAGCACCAACTGCAGCAACTCGTGACACTCTGTTAGTACCTTACTGAATCTTTATTAACTTAGCTACACATTGGTTGTAGTTGCAGGTTTCTAGCACTATTTGTTACCGTACAGCAGCCAGGAAAAGACTTCCCCCCATATGAAAACACGTTTAAATCCACTAGATCCAGATTTTTATTGGGATCCACACTAAACTGTACACACTCATAGATACCAGCCCTCTAAATATGCCAGATTTTGTTTTGTTTTTTATCAAGATCCATGCATTGTTCCCTGGAAAATTAATGAAAATGTCGAAAAATGCCCTATCCCACAAAGTTAAAGAAAGAGATAAAAAAAATTCCTTTATCCGGATCTGCGCCCAAATTTTATGGGTTCTTCCTTGGCCCATCCCCCATCCTTCCACCAAGTTTCATGACAATCCATTCAGTAGTTTTTGCGTAATCCTGGTGACTAACTAACTAACCAACCAACCAACCAACAAACGGACAAGGGTGAAAACATAACCTCCTTGGCGGAGGTAAAGATGGATAGGAAGCCGCTGGAGTAACACTAGTCTGTAATTCCTACATTAGATATTCTGTAGAGTCATACATAGAAAGCATAATATGAAATAAAATATATTTAAAAAAGAGCAGCAGTGCATAAGTGTGAGGCAAGGTGCAAACAAGTTTTCAGCCTGTATCCAGAAAGTCATAGCTAGTTAAAAGTGAAGAGGTACGTTTTTAGCTTTCTTTCTTATAATATTTAGCAAGCTGGCTGTTCTTAAAGGCAAATAGTGAACATATTGTAGCTTGGTCCTAGACAATTAAGGGCTTTGTATATAAAGGAAGAGGACCTTAAAATCATTTCTAAATGTTACAGGAAGCCAGTGGAGGGCAGCTAAAACTGACTGTTCTCCCCTCTTGGTTAATAGCCGAGCTGCAGAGTTTTGAATGCACTCAAGTCGGCTTGAAATTAAGGCATAAATTTGTTTTTCAGCATCGTTTTGATTTATAAATGGTCATACTCTAGCTATGTTTCTAAGGTGGAAAAATTAGGTTTTGGTCACCTGGTTAACATTGAAAACAGAACAAAGACTATATTAAATGTTTGACATCATCAACTTCATACATTTTTGTAAATATATGTTGATTCTGAATTTGATGCCGGCAACATGTTTCAAACAAGTTGGGGCAGGGGAAAGCCAAGACTGGGAAAGATGTGGGATGCTCAAAAACCACCTGTTTGGTAAACTGGTTCATTGGTAACAGGTGGTGGTATCATGATTGGGTATCTTTGAAAGGTTCAGTTGTTCACAAGGATGGTGAGAGTTTCATCACTTTGTGAAACACATGATTGTATAAAGGATATTACTACATGTCATGTAAAAAGGTTCAGTAAGTGATGATCACCATCTTTTCTTTTGAGAAACCACATAATCACAGGTAAGTGCTCATCACAAGTCATCAGAGCCCCGTATTATACTTACTTATATTTACTTACTGTGACCAACAGCCCAAGAGTAATCATGGTCTGATGATATAGAGAAGAGTAAATAAGGCGAGAATTTGCATTTGTGCAGCAGCTTGTATTTGGCTCTTTAACAATCACTAAAGACACAATTCATAAATAATTGTTAAATCATATTTCAATTCGGCAAGTGAATCAGCCTTGGTTACCTTTTTGCCTAAATAATTATAAGAACAGGAAAACGTTACTCACTCAAGCAAACTGGCTGGCTGTAGAAGTTGCACTGGCTGCTTTAAAGCCAAATGCACAAGTTCATGTTTTCACTATGCTCAAAAGTGCAGATGTTACTATTCATGTTTCTATTCTATTCACAGTTTTGGGATATAGAGACAAACTTGCATTTCCTGCAGCAGTGATGAAATGACACCAACACCACTGCAGATATAGCACATGAAATTAGGCAGGAATACGAGAGTCAGTTAAACTGAGTTTATGTGTTGCAAAGGAGGGGGAAAGTAATGGAAACCCCCTCCTTGGTTTTGCGTAGCTGACAGTTGTCATTTTTAGCCTCAGTCACCCTCAGAAACGCAAACTTGGAAGCAAACTGAGTCAATTTAAGAGCTGACTGTCAGTTGGTGCAAGGTTTGACAACACTGAAGCAGCTCTAAATGAACGCAAAAAGAAATCAACTTCCGTTATAGGAAACAGGCCTGTGTGTTGAAATTTAAAATGCACCACAATACTTCTCTCCCCCCTCCCTCGATCTCATACACACACAGCTTAATATTAGCTAAGCACACAATGACTCCTTTGACAGAGAGAGAGAGACAGAGAGAGAGAGGAGATATGAGGGATTCCAGGATGTGGATGCTTTGAAGAGACACCGTCAGACACACACACACACACACACACACAGGATAAAGCTAACATATGTTTCTGTTTACAAATGGCCATAAAAAGGCTTCTTCATCCTGCCGCTGAACCTCTTGAGCTCCTCGACCTCATTAGAGTTACTGCACACAAACACACACACGCTGAATCTATAATCTAAACTTTCTCAAACACTGCACATGGAGTTACTCCATTGCACATGGAGTTACTCCACCTTTTGGCTAGCTATAAGAAGAAGCTAGCTCACTTTGTTCAGTATGTTCGTCATGGCAGAGGCGCCAAAAAGACAGAGGAAGACTGTCGGAGGAAGCGAGGAAGAGAAAAAGAGAGAGTGACCGAGCAAGAGATCGGACAAGAGTAAATCTCGGTCTGGCTTTTAAGGAATAACTTATTATCGTAAGGTGTGTAAGAAGCGTAAGTTGCTTCTTGTTTGGCTGTGCTAGTAAAGTTGTCCAGTTCTCTAAGTGATGTTAACAAACTTGCTGATCGGTACTCGTTATAAGTGCTCTTGCGTTGGTTTCTGTCTAGCTATGTTGGTTATAGTTTGCCAACCAAGTTTCACTTTGTGTCAGGGGAACCTACGTTTTGTACGGTTAATTTATTTGACGAGCTGTTCTTTGTCCGTTAGCATCGCAAATATAGTAGTATCCTTGTCCTTATACGTTTTAGCCAAGTGTTAGCATGTTGTCTCCGGTTCAGGTTTCGTTAGCTT
>JBBPCS010003103.1:0-12682 GCA_037974645.1 Hollardia meadi
CACTTTTTTGTTTACTACATAATTCCATATGTGTTCCTTCATAGTTTTGATGTCTTCAATATTAATCTACAATGTAGGAAATAATAAAAATAAAGAAAAACCATTGAATGAGATGGTGTGTCTTTTACTTTTGACTGGTAGTGTACATGCAGGAATATCTGGACACTTTTTTTTGTGGAGTACCATAACAGTCACTTTAGTTTTGTCCCTAATTGAGTTGGAGAATGTTTTGGGACATATTAAACTGGTCAAAGCACTAAATGGTTTTGTTTTAACAAGGAGGGAAAGTGTTATTCAGAGTTTTAGTATTGTTTACATAATTATGATTGACAATGTTGCCATTATGATTAATATGATGTAGTAGATATTTGTAGTAATTGAATAAGTGACAATGTTTTAATGCAAGTAAGACAACAAAAGCACAATAGCCAAATTCTTCAAATACTACCAATACTAATACCACCAGAGATTTTCCAAACCATTACATTTAAAGAGCCCATTATCTTCTATTCAGGCTTTAAGTTTCGTTCCTACATTAACTGTCAACAACTCATTGCAACACAAACCCCCGTAGCTTGGTGTGGAAGCGGGTAAAGCTTCCTGTTCAGAGTGTGTGCTTCATTTCTCACTGTGGTCAGGTCGTGGGGGTTTCACATTACATAGAAAAGTCCACCAAACGTAAGATCATCTCTGAAATTGGGTGTTTGCGTACCTTTTAAATCCCTGAAACCTGCCTTCAAATTTGAAGTTTTTCTTTTTAACAATAAATAACTAAAAAATACAACTATCAGTTTAACAAAAAAACAACATCTTTTTAGGTATTGCTTATTAGCAGTTTAACAGTCACAAACTGTCATCAGATTCTGATTAAAATATTCCTAAATCCTGATTGGTGCACTGAAGATATCACCTTCCTAAAAGAGCCTGTTGGTTACAAACCATTGAGAAGACCACAGAGGAACAAAGAAATTCAGAAATCTCTCATCAGAAATAACAAAAATGACTCTAACTTTGGCAGATAAGATTAAGAAAATATGTTTTCAGGGCCTTTAAGTCTCATGGTCTGTTTCTTCATGCAGGTTGAGAACTTGAAGGCTGTCCATCCAGACTATGGAAACCAGGTCCAGACCCTTCTTAACAAGTACAATGAGGAGGCCCAGAAGGTAAACACAGTCCCAGTCCAGGCTATTAAAAAGTTTCCCTCTGGACTTTAAGACTTCAATCCATCTATTGGATGGATTGCCATGAAATTTGGTACAGATATTCATGTTCCCCAGAGGATGAGTTTGTAAATATCTTTTCCTGATGTTTCATCTTCGTCTGTCTCTTTAAATGTCGTTACAACCATTGGATCCCAAGATAAGTCAAGATACAGGTTTTATCATTATTTTAAAAATGTTTAATACATTGAAGATACGAAAGGTGAACAAAGGTAAAGGGACACCAGTGTGTATTTTAAATGGAGTCATAAGACTTTGTGGTTTCCTGAGGGGGAATTCATAGATATTTATAGATATAGGATACGATTGAGAATAAGATTTAGCTTCATGGTGAAAAGTCGTGGGATAACGCTGAAATGGAAGAACTTGTCATGTAATTCTATGACAGTACAGTTCCAGTACCTTCCTCAGGGGGCCGGTTTTTAAATCTGGGTGTGTTTTTTTTTTTTTAAATATTTCATAATGACACAGTTTTGTTGTTCACTATGCTGGGCATATTCTGTACATTAAAATATATAATGTAATCTCCCTCTGTTTGTCTGTTTCACTTCGTCTTTTTCAGAACAAAAATGTGCATGTTTACAGCCGTCCAGGAGCCTCAGCCTTCACCGCGTCCTCCAAGATGTGATGCATTACATTTTCCACCGGTGGCAGCCCCCCCATTTACCTAAGTGCAAATACATCTATTACCAACTGCTACTAACAGTACCAATATTAGACTTAAGTTTTCAATTACTCTCATTGATGAGACTGAAATACTAACCTTGTAGTGTCCAGGTTAGCGTTAGTTCACTATTAATTCAGGCAATCCAAACAGTCGATCTAATTCAAACTTCTCAAAGCTACTGATGTTCAGGAAGGTTTTGATCTCTAGATCTAAATTTGTGTAAACTGAACAAATGTTTTTGAAAAAATTCACCAGGATTTGTTTCTTTTTACAATTTAAAAACATGCGTATACCACTATGGTGTGTAATGTTGACCCATGACTTTGGTTATACTAAAAACATGCCAAATTTGAGTGCTAAACTTAGACCACATAAAGCCTTGACGGTAATTTCAAAGTATTTTAGATTTTATTTGCATTTTGATTTGGTTGCAATAATTCAGTTATCCCTAACTGCCTTTAAGAACTATGATGGGGTGATGATTGTTTCCAATAATTCCTCAGGTTGTGTGTGCAGTACTCTGTTGAGATGATCCAACTCCTTTCTTAAGCTGTTTAAGAAAACGTCCAGATGATCAAAATTTCTTCTGTCAAGATTTAAATTCGATGGTCCAATTCAACATGTAAAAAAAAAAAAATGTATGTCATATCTGACATATACTGTGTAAATCTCTGGGTTAAAGTTGGTAAAATACTTTCTTTTTTTTGTTGTTTTGTTTTTTGTTTGTTTTTTGTTCACATGCAGGCTTGGCTTGTGACTTTGCCAGAGTTTTTGTTTTCACAATTGGCAATGATCATTTGTGGCTTGTTTCAATCACGTTTGATTTAAACCACTGATTATTTTAATGCACCACAGAAGCTAATTATAAAAAACGCCATATTTCATATTAAATGATTAGGATTTGCAATGAGAAGTTTCAAGATGATCAATTTTCACGACAACTGAAACTCCATAGTGCCTTTTTGTGTTCTTTAACTACACTACTATAACTACATAATACAGTTTACTTTAACCTTAAACTGGAAGAATAACCTATGGATTGATCTCTGTTTAATATTGTAGTGTCCAACATTTATTAATATGTACATACAAATTAATTTAATGGTAAAAGATGTAAGTTGGGAGTCAATGTATTGAGAATTTGTTTTCAATTGAATAACTCCCCACAAATTCCCCCCTGCTGTGGTTTTGTTAAGTGTTAAACAGCATATTTTTAAGTCCGACAAAGTTTGGAGAGAAGCCCGAACATTTCAGACTGACCAGAGTTCAGGTTTAAAGAAATCATTTTGGTCACCTTCATCCTGGGACGAGAACCTGAAGATCCTCACCGGATGCAGTCAAATCTATCACAGTTCAATATGAATTGACCATGTAACCTGCTATTGTTGTGTATTTGTAACCTCTCAAATGCTGATCTGAATGTAACTGTTTTTCTTTTATTAATGTTCAAGTTGTCTTTCAGATGAGATGTATATTTAGTGCCTGTGTTAATGAATTTGTAATAAGTGCTTATCTGCAGCTTTCGTTTGTCTTCATTTCTTCCTTTCATTTAAAACATGTTTGCGTCTTCGTAGATCTTTAAACATAGTTGGTCAAGTGAAAAGTCAAAATGCGACTGAGCCGATTGCACATTAAAATAAAAAGTTTTAGTCGCGTTGATCAGATGGCAGCGGAACGGATGTAACATTCTACAGACTGTAGAGCTTTATCTTTTTGGTGCCTGGTCCAGTAGTTTGGTAAACTACTGACCAAACTACTATTGTCTATTGCCATGCTAGTGTCACACCAGTGCTTTAAACTAAACAGTAGCCAGATGACAGCATGCTAACAAGCTCACAATGACTGTGCTAAATTGTAAATGCGCAAAGTAGGCTACAGTTGCGTCTGGTGGGATTGTCATCATTTTTGCAGGTATTCGGTTACAGGCCAAAGTATTGAACTAAATGAAAATTCTGACTTAATGGCACTATGAAAAATCAGTAAAGTTATTAGAATTCAACCTGAATAATGCCAAGGTTTGTGTCAAACCATCTAGTAAAAATTGAGATATTTAACAGGGCGGTTAAGTGAAAACTTTGACCTGTCCAACATTGTCATGCATAGAGCCATGCAGCTGCCGTCATCAAAAATATAAATGAGATCCAATATAAAGTCAGAAAGTCATGTACTGCTCATGCTTGTGTGGTCACATAGGTGTAGTTAGCTTGGTTTGCCTTATTGGTAGTGTTATCGTCCGCTTTGTTGTCTTTGATCCACCAAGAAAGATTTTTGGTACATTGAACATAGTGGAAAACGGCTGTTTTTACCACAAACCAGCAAAAGCATCCAGCTCAGTAGATCATTATAATTCAAATTTAAAACAATTTAAATGTGTCACAAACTTTGCTGGTAATTTTTGAAGTTAATGAATCAGAATGACTATGCAAACAAAATTATACGGAAGAGGGAGGAAGCAATCTAACATGCAGCATGGAAATACAACAAACGATGTCTCAACAGTGACTGTACAGACGTGATTACAAACATCGATACTACTATTAAAGATAAAGACTACATTTCAAATGTTAGATCTGTCTACTGTTGATACTTGTGGTCCTCTGCTTTATGCTCACAGCACAATTTTTGACCTCATACCATTTTACCTACATCCTCGAGCCAAACACATACTTATATTTGTGTTAAAAAATAATCTTAAATGGAACACATCCATGTTTCCTTAACAGCTGTCAGCAGTCAAGTTTGAATGCCAGGCTTCGTTATTGAGCTTCTTGCTAAAACTGCAGGGCTTTATCTGTTCAGTGCTCGTATTAGCAAAGAAGGGGAATGAGTTATCTAAGTAGCTTCTTTTTTGTGAACCACAGAGAAACTGCTGGCCTGTAGGCTTTTTTTAATCTGCCTTAATTGTCTAGTTTACTAACATGTGTCACACTAATTTCAGCTCATCTGTGTTTTAGACTCTTTGATGCATATTTCACGAAACAAACAATTTTTTTTTTTTTTTATAAATCAAGTTAAACGTCATGTTATGTAACCTGTGTCCGCTTCCTGTGGAAAAAACAAAACAAAAACAGTTCTGCTAACCCCCAAAAAGCCTCAAAAGGAAATCAACACTTACACTTGACTGGCACACCTTCCCACAGCCCGCACTCCAAACTCCAGTTGAACTGACAGCGATGAATCCTACAGGTCACCCGGCTGATACTGTTCCATTGCAGGGGAGGTATGAGGGGTACCCTGGACAGTCTGGAGGACCTACAGTGGTTCAGTACACCACTGTAAACATCACCTCTGAGCCCCCCAAGGACCACATCATTTGGTCCCTCTGCTGCTTTGTCTATCCCAACCCCTTCTGCCTTGGACTGGCAGCCCTCATCTTCTCTTTCAAGGTGAGTTTATGTGCAACAGTTTTAAATGATTCATGTGCTTCTGCCACTGTCTATTATAAAATCAATATCAGCTCTTGAAAAGTCCAGACAGGGTTCATTTAAAAAGACGAACGCTTTACCAACGTTTTTGCAGACAAGTGAGATACAGTCCTTGGGCAGAGCAGGAACATTATTATTTTAGATCTTTAATCTTTTTTATATTATTAGGCCTCAAACATACTAATTAATGAAATGATAAAATATTTTTTAAAAAGGGTATGAAAATGAAACACATGAATAAATTAGATTAAAGAACATTCTAAAAGATGAAGAATCGAAGATAGAACAATTGTGTGGCAAATATATATATATATGTATACTAAAATAGAAGAGAAGGGATGGGGGGGGGGGGGTATACAGCAAACAATAATCTGAATAATTTGCAAAGATCATGAAATTGGGCCTAAACTCCTTTTCTATGCTTGCCTCACAGGCCAGAGACCGGAAGGTGGCAGGAGATCTGGATAGTGCCCGACACTACGCCTCCACTGCCCGCTGCCTCAACATCTGGTCCACAGTCCTGGTTTCCACCGGGTTCCTCATTTTAATGATTATAATCATTGTGTTGGCCGTAAAGGCAAATGAGATAAGCAAACAATACAATACATTTGACAACTACAATTACAGATTAAACAGGTGGAATTGAAATAGTGTGTGAGTTCTCTGCTGTGGTGGGTTGGTGATGGTTCTCTGCTTTATGTTCATGGCACAATTTGTAGCCTACCTTTTTTTTTTTTTTTTTTTTAAACAAAACAACAACAAACATTTTTACTTCTATCCTCAAGCTAAAATTATACGCATTTTTATTTGTGTTACAAAAGTCTTATATGTAACTATTCCTATTTTTATTTCCTTATCTGCTGCTTGCTGTCAAGTTTGAATGCCAAAGTTTATTAAATTGAGATTTCCTTTGAATTGAGAGGCCTGTGTTTCAGAATTTGTTTCAAGAGAACCCTTTAATTTTTCAAGGAAATACAGAAGTTAATTTTTTTTTTGATGTGCTTGTGAGATTTTGCTGTTTACATTGGGATTATTATGGGGACGATAAACAATAAAATAAAATTTCACAAGAGCAATTCCTGAAGGGGACACTAACGATGGCTGATATAATGCATCATTCAATAATTTATTTCACAGGGAAAACACATAGCCTAGATCTTTTAGCTGTACCAGAGTAAGCAATAAACTAATTAACATCTGTAGTCCCTGGGCAGGAGACAGATCTCATTTAGGAAAATCAGCAGAACCTTGTAAAAACAATAGGGTTTCACAACATTAAAACTAAAGCCCGACCAATATGAGCCTTTCACACACATATCGGTATTGGCATGTATGTTTGCCGATATGTTCCAATATGAAAACTTTTATTTTACAGAATAAACAATGCAGAAATACGCTTTGGCAGTTAGTAATGGTGTCATTACGTAGTTTGTCCAGCAGAGTGCGCTCCGATGGCATTGTTTACAATGCTCTCAGCACTCCCTGGGAAGCACATGAGGCATTGGTCGTGTCACAGCTGAACGGTGTTGCGGATTGTCAGCGGTGTCTTCACGGTAAGTAACTAGTGTGTGAAATGCATACTTTGAGTTAATAATAAACAATGACAGCATCATTTCCCCCTATCAATATAAGGCAAACCCTCTCCCTGACAACCGCCGTGTGCTTATTTCCTTTGCCAGCTAGTACAGTCAGTAACTTAGCAGGTTAAAGGTGAGCTCGGAGCATTTTTCTGCAGCTCAGCAGACAATCATTGCCAATTTTAAAAAAAATATATATATATTAAATATTTTTTACTCCCTAATATCGGCATCGGCCCCCAAAAATCTATATCGGTTGGGCTCTAATTAAAACAGCATAGTTACAACAATTATAACAACCAGATTTAAGATTAAGGCATCAAGTATATGTGTTTAAGCACGATGGGTACATGATTGGATTTTATCCCATTTTATCTGCAGCACTCTTGACTTGGTAGTTCCAAAGATGTGTTGCTCGAACAGAGAGAGCTGTATTGCCAGACTCAGAAGATCTGTGCTGTCGTTTCTCCTGGTCGGCAGTCACTTCTGTTAGCTTTATTCAGTGGCTTGAATTCAAACAGCTGTACACTGGTTAATATTACAGTAGCTACCAAACTAACTGCTAGCTAACATAAACAAGGTTCAACACTGTAATGGAGCAAACAAAATACAATCCGGTGACAATTGTAAATGTGTTTTATTCTATTTAGTAGAAAAATGTCTGACACATTCTTCGTTATAAGTAGCCTAGACGGGAATTTTTTTTAAATAGGCTATGGCTAGACTTTAGCATGCTAAAGCACAAACTGGGCAAAGCACGCTGTCCCCAGCGTGGGGAGGAGGACATAAAGAATCTCATTGAATAACTCTCAACCTGAATGAGCTCCTTAGGTTCTTCGGAACAAAGGAGGGGTTTGGCCTGAGAGTCGCCCCACTGTGGTCACCCAGGAGTAACAAACAGCAGGGGTTAGCCGACAGGGCGGTCAGCTCACCCACCCTCATGGCCGAAGTCAAAGCAAGCAGCATAGCTGTCTTGAGTGACAGCACCCGCAGGGAGGAACGTCCAGAGGCTTGTTGGGGTTCGACACCAAGGCATTGAGCGCCAGCTCCCATTGAAATGGGGAGGCATTCGCCACCGACCACTGCCTCTAAACCCCTTGAAGGAAGGGGGTGGCTAAAGACAGGTCTGTCGCCAAACCCCTCATGACAGGAGGAGGTGGCTTCTACATACACCTTAATGGTGGCATGAGACAGCCCCCTGTCTAACTAACATTGTAGAAAGGAAAGCACTGACCCGACTGCATGCGTCAGAGGCTCCTTTCCCCACACCAGCACAGGAAATCCCAACCATTTTGCTCTGTAGCAGGCAGTGGTGGATCCCACCCTAGCCACATGGATGGTCTGTATAGCTGAAACAAATAATCTGGCTCATCTCAACCTGTCCCTCTCTGGAGCCAAACCCGAAGAGGCTGTCCCAAGGTGGGCAGGGAGTCAATCGCCCCTCCCTCCTGGGACAGGGCCCCCGAGTAGTGGGGGACCAGTCTTGGCCCAAAATGTGGGTCATCTTTACGCACCAGGGCGCCATATTGAAAAACAATGGTGGGTTTGAGTTAATGTGTTTGTGTCTAATTGTTGTGCTCTTTAAAAGTTTCAATAGCACTCTGCCCGTAGATGCTGAATTCAGGCTTGTGAGATGCGTCTCTTCTTTTCACTTATACAAAACTGTAAGATTTGTTTATCAGAATGCGTAACTATCAGAGGTTTTGGGAACCATGTTTTTTCATTGCTGCCAGAGTTACTAGTATCCATAATAGTACCTAATCCCTGCCTTTACCTGCTTAATGACATCTCATCTCTCTCTTACCTTAAATCAGTCTAGACTACTGCTGGCAGGTCTTACTGCAGCATAAAGGAACATACAGTACTAACAATGTGGTTTCGTCCCACACTTCTGCTGAGGAATATTATAAATTAAAAATATAAATATTATAAAGCCCACTGTTATTTACACTGGGCTTGAAAATGTCTGCCTCTTCTTCTCATTTATTTTCACTGTACATTTATTCCACTATTTATTCATTCATCTGTTTACAACTGTATTTGTGCCGCATTGTTGTTATCATTACTGTTGTTGATATTGTTTGTATCTCTGTAACGTTTTGTCTGTTATAAAAATGTTGATCACAAAAAAAATTCAGAACGTGTAACTATTAGACTGTAACCCCGTACAACCATGCAACTTAAAATGGAAATTAGTATTCATATCCTAAATTGTAAATAAAGTGACATCCTGGCAGCCATTTTCATGCAGAAGGAAAAAATAATTATTATGTAGGTAAGTTAAACATAAATATTGTATAGAAATATTAACTGTTACTATCTACATAAGATAAAGTCTTATCATTTTTATCATCTTATCATAGAAACATGTCTGGAATTTGTAACAAACCAAATCACTTGAATTTTTTTTTTTTTTAATTCCCTTTCCCTGACCCCCTTGTTCTTCCGTAATTTGTGACCATGGTACCACCAGTACCATGCACTGAATATAATTTTGATTGAATTAAAATATTTTTTTCGTGACTTTGACGTTCGATTAAATGTCTACACAACGGATGCATTCTTACAGGGTTGGCCTTCTTGCAGAGTTTTTTTTTTTGTGCTCAGTGCTTGTATTAGCCAAGAAGGAGCATGTCAATGTAATCTTACTCACTTGTTTTGTAAGCCGTTGGGAAACTGTACAGTCATGTGTTGATGCCAAACCAACAGTCAATACCGGTGTGGTCAGTTTGCTTTTGATTTCCTGTGGAAAAACCAGGTTTGTGCTAACCCCCAGAAATAATCAACACTTACAGTTTCACTTGAGTTCTGGCACACCTTCCTGCAGCCCGCACTCCAAACTCCAGTTGAACTGACAGCGATGAATCCTACAGGTCACTTGGCCGAGCCTGTTCAAATGCAGGGGTACCCTGGACTGCCTGGAGGAGCTACAGTGGTTCAGTACACCACTGTAAACCTCACCCCTGAGCCCCCCAAGGACCACATCATTTGGTCCCTCTGCTGCTTTGTCTACTCAAACCCCTTCTGCCTTGGACTAGCAGCCCTCATCTTCTCTATCAAGGTGAGTTTATGCTCAACGGTTCTGGCTTTTGAATGACATCATTCATGTGCAAATCTGCTGCTATTATTTATTGTAAAATTAAAAAAAAAAAAGTTTTAGCACTATATCAAATATCACTTGTTGAAAGGGCCAAATAGGGTTGATTTAAAAGGATGAAAGGTTGAGCAATTATTTTGCAGACAAGTGAGACACAGCCCTCACCAAGACCCTGATGAGAATCATTTTGAGGACAGTCGGGGCACAAAGAATATTATTGTCTAAGATTTCAGATATTATAAGGTTCATGCAAAAAAAATATATATATTTGACAAAAGGGAGAATGGATGGACGTATAAAGGAATCACATGGAAATATAGAAAATAAGAATCTAAAGCGTTTTCAGGTCATTGGGCCTATGCTCAATGTTGAAAGTTTAAGTTCCCCAGAGGCTGTGCATAATCATTTTTAAAGTCAGATTTTGTCCTTACAGGCCAGAGACCGGAGGGTGGCTGGAGATCTGGAAGGTGCCCGACACTACGCCTCCACTGCCCGCTGCTTCAACATATGGGCAACAGTCCTGGCTTCCATCATGATCTTCATTTCCATTATTGTAATCATCGTTATGGCTGTACAGGCAAATCAGGCATACAGAAGCTACAACAGATACAATACCTATCCATATGGTGGTTGAAATTGTTAGAGTTGTTTGCTGCCCTGGCTTAATGATACTTGAGGCTCTCTGTTTTATGCGCATGGCACCATTTGTAACTTTTTACACCTTTTACTTATATCATCAAGCAAAAAAGATATGGATTTTTACAATGACAACGTGTAGCTCAGACTTTGTTAAACTCAGCTTTGTCAGCAAGCTTTGCATTTGTTTTTAAAACAGAATCATTTAAAGTCAATAAACCCTCAAAATCTTACATTCAGTTTCAGATCCTAGTTTTTGACATACTGGCATGATTTTCCACATTTCCTCAAATTATGATGTTTTGACATTTTCAGTGTCTTAATCTGAAGGAGATTTCAAGCGAAAGAACTTCTCCACCCCCAAAGTGGAAACAGAGGGACAGGGTGTACTGGTTCCTTATTCTGACTGACAATACCAAGACAAAACAATGTTTCCTAATTCTGTATGAAAAAAAATGCCAGAGTGAAAATGATGGGTTAACATACTATGAGTGTAACAGCAGTAGGATCTTTCAAGTATCCATCACTGCACAGTGCAATTTGGGCAGTTGCTCAATCTGGGTAGAATCAAATGTTTGACTCCACCCACAGTGATCACTTCCCTTCCTGCGTACTTCCCTTTTTCTTTTTTTCTTTTTTCTTTTTTCTTTCTTTGGTCTATCTGACATTGATGTTGATTGTAAAAACTGTGAACAAAAGCGCACGCAAACATAGTTACATTTTTACAGATCCTAAGAAATGTAAAAGTGGTGCCGGTTTGCTTCAACATTCTAATTACCATGCTTAAATGAAAAACGAAGATAAAACAATTGTAAATAAAATAAAACAATAAAAATAAAACATTGTTCCAGACAAAGTAAACCCCCTCATGCCGACAGCAGTCCCTGATGGCATCCATGGATGGGCATGTCCCATGTAGCTCAATCAGATTTGGATCTGGGGAACTTTGAGGCCAGGTCGAGACTTTAGGCTCTTTGTCACGTCCAGGTCCACCAGGTATTAAAGCTGGGAATGTGTTATGGGAATGTAATTCCTGACCAAACTTAGGCCATCTTTTGTCTGAATTCTGGCACTTTCCTGTTGGACAGGCAAATGAATTTGTTTCGTAGCTACAATTCTATCTGCCTCCAGCCTCCTCTAAATCAACCATTTCACCTTCCTATAGTTTCTTCACTGGGCTCTTTGTGTCAGCTGAGCTGGCGTGACATTTGCTATAGTCTTGTTAAAATGGCAAAAAACGAAACAAAAACAAAACCTGGAGTGGCTTCTACTTTATCTCATAATTACAGAATGTTGGTGGCATTTTGTTAAAAGTCTCTATGCATCTTGTGTATGTGTTTACATACCTAACAAGTTACCTAGCACTCAGGGCTGCTACAGTTTGCACATAGTTGTATTGTTTATCATTAGTTGTCTCTATCATCTGCAGCTGTTAGTGTCTGGACCATGTCTGCACAGGCTGTGTTATGATGAAATGAGAGATACTATCAACCATATTTTTTGTCTGTTCGTGGCCAGCAGGGAGCATTGTTGTTCCACATTTCAACATTTGAACGTCTCCAACTGTAACCGTATACCAATGCTCATCTTAAACTTTCAGGTACTTGTCCATTGTGTGACATCTATGACATCACCCCGGTTATCAAATCCCAGATGTAACACAAAACATCCCCAAACCAGACATCCCCAAACATCTCCAAGATTTGCGAAAACTCAGACATGAAATCTTGAATCTTTCACATTCAGGATGTTTATGTCAACAATACTGTTTTCTCTGTGTTCAAATGATGCAGTCAGAAAGAAGCTAGAAAAGCAGACTCAGTCCCGACTGCAGTGGTGTGGAAATCTTTGAGTAATGCCTGTTGTCCCCTTGTCCCCCACGAAGACACCTCTTTTCTGCAGTGGGGATGCTCTGTGGCAATAGTAGATTGTGGTTGCATTTGGAAACTTCAATGTGAGCAACTCAATGAATCTGAAGTGCTTAAAAATGTGTGTGTGTGTGTGTGTGTGTGTGTGTGTGTGTGTGTGTGTGTGTGTGTGTGTGTGTGTGTGTGTGTGTG
>JBBPCS010003104.1:0-12682 GCA_037974645.1 Hollardia meadi
CACATTGGCACACCTTAGCACATTTCACCCCACCCATGTGTCCCTACCAACTTTCAAGCCAAACCTACGCCCCTGACACTGCCTCCAATTGGTTGCCTTCGTTAGTTGGGTTGGTTAGAGTAAGCCAATCAGAGGCAGTGTAGGATGGGCAGCATCCAGCAAACATGAAGCACCATCAATATTCAGTTTCCTCGTAATTCTGTTTTAGGTCTCCATCAACTCGTGAAAGAAACATCTGACTCTTGAGCTGCTAAACGCTCCACTATTCTCACCAGCTACTTGCTTACTTCGTTTGTGTGCGGTTTGGTGTTGGCCGAGTGCACAATTTATCAGAGCTGGTTTGCTGCCAGTATCTGGAAACAAGGTCCATGAGGACGTTGAGAGTGATCCAAAATAGAACAATGACCTGCAAGATGCTAAAGCACTCCATAAGGCTTTTTTTTTCAGAATATTGAAAAAAATCCTTTTTTTCCAGAATATTTGCTTTTTTTTTTGTATTGTTATAATTATGCCAGTAAATTAATAACCTAGCTAAAAAATGCCACTTTGGAAGCCAGAATCTTAATGAGGATGAAAGTAACAACCTCCTGAAGACCCTCTAAAAATAACCTTTTTTGATCACCATTTCATTGGCAACCCATTGAGCTCTGACGGCCAGTGTAAAGTATAAGCAATATGAAAAAAACCTAAAACACACATGCACAAAAGAATCCAAATTGCCTCTTTATACAGCCATCATCTCTATTCCCTTAGCAGCCTTGATAGTAATATCTGTGTTCTCTGTATCTGATGGTTAGGATAAAATATCCCTCCTTGGTCCATTCGGGGGGTCAACAAATAATCAGGAGGGGGTAAAAGGAGCCGTGACCTTCAACTCTCTATTATCCCACTGAGACTGTGTCGGGGAAATAAAGTGGTGGGCAGAGAATGAAGGATACGGTGGATATTCAGGGGAGTACAGAGAAAGCAGGGGTCCTGATGACATCAGTGTGTGAGTGAGAGAGAGAGAGAAAGAGAGATATTGTGGATCTGTATGGTGGACAGAGTGTGTGTGTGTGTGTGTGTGTGTGTGTGTGTGTGTGTGTGTGTGTGTGTGTGTGTGTGTGTGTGTGTTCACTCTGCTGAAAGGGAATGCTTATTTTCATGTGTTCCAGAAGATGATAGAGTTTTACATGCTGTCGTCAGCCACCATATTATTTCTCTCCCTCTAGATGCCATTTGGTTTCATTCAGCAACAACAGTTCAACAATATAATAAAAAAAAACAATTTCTGTGACGGCAAACTCGTCTTAATGCAACCCACAGGGAACACACACAGTACTGTATCTTTAAAATAAAGAAAATTAAAACCTTAACAATCAAATTACCCTTAAATGGAATTACTTTTCCATTCATATATATATATTGGAGTATTCTGAATCAAACACATCCACAAAGTCCTCATTGAGTATTTGAACTTGACTAGCACAGGAAGTTTCACCCACATCTCTCACCAATGTTCAGGCTCTCTGTGGTTGTGTACCATCTCATGTCATGCTTCTCAGCTGAGGAAAACAGTTAACTGCAGTTGAATATTTTATACAAAATGACTAAATAAGATGCCATTGAGGCTAAATGTATTCTTATATCCATTTGAACATTTTAAAAACATTAAAGTGTGACACCAATACAGCGACTGGCTTATGCAACAATTGATAACCTGAGGTCAACAATCAGGATCGCCCACTTTAAGTGAAAAGCCACAGAGTAAATCTTAAAAAGAGAGTGTTGAGAGTTGCACATATGCAGTACCTGTCGGTGGGTAACGACATTAATGAGCATTTAAAGATCTCATTGATCCTGGACACCGGAGTTTAGTTGGGGGGCGTTAAGAGGATGTATATGTATTGTGCAGCTTTCTGCAAGTTTGACAACAAGGCAGATAAGATTGAACATGACAATTAACCTTAGTCTTTATTGTTATTTGATAGCCAAGCGTTAACTTTGAACCCTTTAAGCACAATTGTGAACTTCAAACGTTGTATATAACACACTGAATCATCTACATTTTCAATCTCTCAGAAGCTACTGTAGGTCTGAGAAGCCTTTTCAGATGAACTGAGCCATCATCCTCCTTTATTCTCTGCATGAGTGTAAATACTAAAACCACAATGACATTGACGGGATGTTCCTCACCAGTAAATAACTGTGTGTGTATTACATGGCATGTCTGTGTGCATACATCCTATTGATGAAAACATATAAATTACTTCCATTATGTGTAGAAAATAATTTGAATACAGACACTTGAGAAAAAAATTCCATATTCACACCGATGAACATGCTCTCTTTTTCTGTTTTAAAAGGACACGATGCGGTGTCACTGTCATGTTCAAGCCATCAAAGTCATCTGAAAGTAAGGTAATGGGTAGGTCGCTGAATTTTGAATTTTAATCAAGTAACTATAGCACCCGTAGAATCATGTGTCTGAGACAGGAACGAATATGAAGTATTTTGGCTTTGGCAGAACAGCAACTCCCACATCATCTCTCAGATTTTGCGCGTGAGTGACCTTAAAAGGTGACCCAAGTAAAACATCACCACAATCCCCTTTATCACCTGCACTGTTTAAATATAGATGATAGGATCAGCGTTAAGGGCATGAAATATACCAGCACCACCACAGTGCCAGGGATTTTTATGGGAAGATGTGTTGAGTTCATGCTGATGCACAAAGATTTGCATTTTTGCAGCCATACAGTGTAAGATTAAGCACTTTAAATCACCGCAACCAGTAAGAAAGATATTGAATTTGCGAAGTGACGAGGTAGAATAGTACCAAAAAAACAAAAGCATATTTCTCAGTTTATATTTCTTTACTTTAGATGGACACGGTTAATCTACAGTGTATAAATTTAGCTTTAAAATGATTTTGTAATCACTTAACTGCTTATAGTTCATTCTCAGGTTAAGCCAATACCAGTTATTGGTCAGCACATTCTGTATCTGACTGGGCCAAATTGATTTTGATTGTAGCCAAAGCTCACATGATGTATTCCGTCTGTGCACGACAATTCACGGCTCCATTTCCTGCCGAACGTATTGAAAGATCAGTGCTGTTCATGTGTAATCATTTGGCTCATCACTGAACCACTACTGACCTTTTTGTGGATGTGTTTCAGAATAAACCCAGGGTTACCTCATAAGTGCACTATAATGTGTGTGACCGGGACTAGGACACGTGTCCTGACCCAAATATAACGCCTCAAACCATGTCTGTGCTGGTCTGCTAGACTGAGCTCTATAGGCCGTGTATGAACGCATCCCTAGAGCTCTCTTTTGTCATTCTTTACACAACTTCAGTCACCTTTAATGTGTGCAATATCACAAATGCCTTCTAGGAAAGAATGTGTGTTCCGTTATCCTCATTTGTACGATTGTTTGTGTCTCTCGGCTCTCTGTAATAGCAGGCTTTTAACTCCATCTTCAAATGTAGCCACTCGACACAAGTAAAAAAAAAACGTTTGTCTTTGGTATCAACTAGTTCATTTGACATCTTTTTCTTGGTGACCTAAATCATACACATAATATGAATCACTGGCATCACTTACACCTGGTATGGTGGTGATCTTTACTACCTCAGCAATGACATCCGCACCACAAACCCTTATATTTACATTTGGTATTGATAAGCATTCATGTTATTTACATTCTGCCTGCACTTGTCAACAAACATGGCGCGTCCCCAGGGTTGGGTAGTTAGTAGATTACATGCAATCAGGATTATGTAATTAGTAAAGTATTAATTACAAATCATAAGTATGTAACTATAATCAGCCCAGATTACTTTTTTTTTTTTTAAAGTGTAATTAAATTATAGTAACATTGTCGAGGACTACTTGATTAGATTTTTTGGCTACGTCTTTAATATATGGCAATTTTCAAATCTCTGAAACTTTTTTCATGATAACCGATACAATTCATACTCATGAAAAGCTTGTCTGAGTTTTTATTCCTTTATACTGAGAGTGAAAATGGAAGATGAGCATTTTGAGTAAGTGCTCCTCTTGTGCTAAAAGGGCAAAATCCTCCATGTGGCCTTTGATTTGAAAAAAAAAACAGTATAGCAACAAAATCTTACACAAAAGGAACATGTTGTAGAATACACAAACCTGTAGTTTGTGCCAGTACTGTTTTTGTAAGGGCAATCTGATTTGACCAACTTTACATGCTGAATATTTTTTTAAAAAGAAAAGCATTTTATATGCATTAAAAATGGGGCTTTAATGTACCTCCAATATAAACCCAACCCATCGTCACGTGTAACTTCAGACATGATTTATTTTTCTGTGATTGTCACTGTTTGTGCTGTTACAACGTTGACTTATTTGTTTAATAATTAGGTTAATTTTTTTCCTAAACCTAACCGTGTACTTGTGTTGCCTAAACCTAACCAAACTATGATTCTAAACCTAAAAATACTATGTTCATTAAGTGAAAAAGTAAAGTAAACTAGACTTTGTTTTGTTGGGTGAGATGTGAGGGTCTTAGGGCTTCACGCGCCACCCACAGACGCTAAAGGGAAGGCTTTATGTGTCGACCTCAGAGGCTAAAGGATACTTTGAGAGTCTTCCTCTAACATTAAAAACACAGAATCAGTCAACTGTTTTAAGAAGCTTTTAAAATCTGTTTCGTATGCAATTTGTATCGTAATGTGTTTTTACCATTCTTATTTTTTTAAAATCATTTTTATTGTTTGTGTGTTCCCGGTGTCTGCCTCCTGCGTAGTTTTTTAGATTTCATTCTTTCTTTCTTTACTTTTTATTTCCTGTTTTTAACTTCATGTTTATCATGTTAAATTTCTTCTGTGTTGCATTGTAATTTGCACCTTGTAACTCTGGTTTTGAAAACCACATTATAAATAAAGTTTAGCATTATTATATTATTATCTAGATGAGACACGAGGGGAATGTGCCAATAATATTGATATCTGACGATCTAGGACGAGAGCAGGCTGCATATTCACACCTTTAGCATTCAGGCACAGCATGGGTGCTGATGGGTTCAAAGTTTTCAACATTAAATTATTTAAGCAAAAGATCACAGGGCCTCATACTGGTTGGAAACTGTGTTAAACAGTCGCATAGCAACAATGACTTCCTTTTGTGATTTGAACACAAGTAGACAGGATAACCAAGTACCAGCTAACTAAGGAGAAATACAACACAAACTGTTGCTCGTGACGCTGCACGGATGTTGAATACTCAACACCAACAGGAGTCAAACTTCCCGGATGATTAGTCAGACACACACACACTGAATATGATGCTCTCTTATGCTCCCTCTACTGCTTCAGTGTTACTCTGCTTTTGCTCTTCACACCACTTCCTCTTACATTCTATCTTTTCCTTCTCTTCCTCCCTCTTCTATTCTCTTTCTTCTTCCCTGCCTCCTCTATCTTCTCCATCAGTCGCGCTCCACACATCTCCAAAGGCTTTTTTAGGGAGAAGGGAAAACTAATCTATCGCACACTTTCCTAAAATACAACATGGAAGGAAAACTAAAGTGGAGATGAAAGCGCAGAGGAGGACATATCTAAGAGTGCTGGGAGAAGCTGGAGAACAGCATCTCTCACTGTCGCAAACTGTCTCATTGGGGTTATTTTTAATGTAGTTAACTGACTACAAACACAGACACGTCACATGTCAGAGGAGGAACGTGAGGGAGAGGAGGAGATGTGATGATGAATCTGAGCGATTGCGATGTGAAAAGATAATTATAGAACATCAGGATTACAAAGGGTCAGCGTGTCCTTTGGGGGGGCTGTGAGTTCACAGTGACGGCTCAGTCAATAAACCATAAGTAAACAGGTCTTATCAAAATGAAAACAAGTCGGCTGGAACCAGCTGCAGTTCCACGTTTCTGGGTTAACCCTCTCCCTACATGGCTCTGGGTATCAGTAGTCTAGGGCTGCACCTAATGGTTATTTTTTTTAATTGTTAACTGAACAATTCTTTTTTTCTTTAGTCAATTAATTTAATGACTTTATTATTATGTTTTTATCACTCGATTAATTTAGCAATTAATTTCCTGAAAATAAATATTAAAAAAAAAAAACCAACTCAAATAATAGACCCTATTTGTCAGATGCCCGATCATAAAAACACTGGACTTCAAATTCAGAAGGATTGTTGTGACACACAGATTAATTTAATGACTGTATCTCATTTTACCTGAACTGGAGAATCAGTATTTCTACTTAAAATTATTTTAAAATTATCATAATTTTTGGTTCGGTTCACTTATTTCCTGTTTTATTTTGTAGTTTTTGTTTTACACTTCCTGCCTTTATTCTTTTCCCGCCTTTACCATCATTAGTTTAACCTGTGTCTCGTTAATCTGCCCTCCCTTGTGTATTTTAGTCAAAAAGGTTATGACGTGGATTTATTTCATCGCTGGAGTAATCTGCAGGTAAGATACTCACTGGTAAATGTATTCTGCAACAGTGTGGGGGCAAAGAAAGTAATTAAAATGATTTAGACACAGTCCAGTCTGTATCGTTGATTTAGCCATTTTCTCACTCAGACAGAAAATATAAAATGACCGAATAGCAATGTTAGATGATGCATAGTATGATGTTATGTTTCCATAACAGCAGCGTTGCATAAAATTGATTTCAACATGATGGGGGTGATGAAGAAAACTGGAGTGTGGTGGCTTTGGAGAGAGTGCTATATCATACACTTAAAGACCCCCTCCACTCAAAAATGTGTCTTTCTTATGTTTATATTCCACGAACATTCCATTGCACGAGCTAGATTTCGTTCGTCACAAATACGAAAGCCAACCGCTGTCTAATTAGCAAATACTAATACTGCCAATGAGCCAGTCCCCAGACAAACTTGGATGGCTATCAAGATGTGAACACGCTGTAACATCGTAGCAGATATTACTGTACGTTTCACAACCACTAACGCTGTGTCAGCCACTGGCAGTTACAAGCTAACAAGCTAACAAACAACATAAACAAAAGATGCTAACTACACTTAGCAATCTGATGCATCTGCTAATCAGCGATTTTGGTTCACAACAGACTCCTCAGCGTTATGACTGAATCTCCCCCATGTTTCCTCTAACACTAGACATGTTGAGCCCCGCCTCTTCTACTGTACAGATTGCTGTTCTTGGTTATTCAAAGTTTATTAATATTGAACATCTCGTTTGTCCAATTTGCTCCAAATTCAGCACTGCATGCGTTTGTGTCCCCAACAATACACCTGCCAAGTGTGAAGTTGATCAAATGAATGGTTCGAGATATTCAGAGGGCAGACGGACAGACAGAGATTTCTTATCGTTAGACACCACAGTGATGGATAAGCTGTACAGCCAGCACTCCACCAAACTCTTTAAACAAGCCTACTTGAGGTCACATTTAACAAATAGAGGTTCAAAAGTTGCTGCAGTCTGGAAAGTTCTGTGCATTAGGATAAACCCAGCTGAGTTTTACCTTATAGGACGGTGAAGACAATCCTGTCCTCTGGCAGGCATTAGGTGAAGCATCACTGGATTGATGTTAAGCCACAATTTGCCTCAGTCAGGAAATGTGGAGAAGACTATAGGGATCAACCCGTATAAAAGTTTGAAAGAAAAACATTTAAACTCATTTTTTTACCTGAGCAAATGATTTTAATGAAATTGAACCCCATGTTTGATTTGACATTTTTTCAGCAATAGCCATTCAATGACTCTACATCTTGTAATTACATTTTTACTGTATATAGTAGTAGTAGTCATCATTACTGGTGGAGTCTGCTATTCTCACACACTTGCCGTTAGCAGTAACTAAAGGTGTTAAATCTTGAAGCGATTATTACAAGAGCAAAGGGAAAAGTCAGGCGATGCTTTTCATGGCTGATCGTTTGATTTTAGTTTTAGGGCTGTAACCTGTAGCTGTTTTTTCTTTCAAATGGAAACCATTATTGGCAGTCATTGTTTTGTTTTTTATTATTATGACCAAGATCGTCCTCTAATCTTACTGAGTAAGTGTATTATTTTAGCCACGATGACAAAGGTCCCCTAACCCTGACATAGAACTTCTTTTAAACTAAACTATGACCATTCACTGAACCAAAACATGTTATATTGCGCCTAAAGCTAATTAAACCTTAACCATAGCATTGTCAGATCTTAAAACTGATTTATTTGTCAACAACAATCTGTTTTGAAGCCCCAGACGAATGATGTCATTCGGCTTAGACCAAAAAACACGTCCATGTGTCTAGTGATCATGGACGAACAACATATTTTTTCGTATAATTTGGAGGACGTCAATATATTGCAATTCTTTGATGATCCCTCGTTGTCCACTTTCGCTACTTTAATACCCCTTATAGAACTTTTCTGTCACTATTGATACAAAAGTAGGATTTTACTGTTGCAGTTGGTTGAGGTGGAGCTCATTTTGAACTATTTTGTATAGGACTGTAGTTATTGATTATTTGAGTGTTGATTTGGTTGAGAGATTCCCTTATAATTACCCAGAGTCCAAAATGACACCTTCACAATGTTTGTTTTATCCAACCAATACTACAAACATCACAATCATTGAGATTAAATTAAAATTGGAAAAGTAATTAAAAGGAACAGCAACAAGTTCTCACATTTGTAAAGCTGCAGTTTTATGGCCAGCTGAAAAATATATTGACCCATGATTTTTTTTTTTCTGCTTGTCAACCATTGGCAGATAGACCAAAAATGTAATTTTGGACCTTGCTTCCACCCTTCTAAGAGATATCTTTAAAATGCTATGTGTGCAGATAAGATAGACCAAACTGCTCTAGACCGTCCAACATCAACAGCAGCTCCCAGGGGCCTCAGTCTGTTAGCCACAGAGGTATGAACACTTTTAAAAGCTGCTCAACCAAATGGCTCCTCACATTAAGCAGTCATACTGACACAAAAGTCTGAGAAAAAGACTCCACAACCAATGTAAAATAATGTCATACCTGCTAAAAGAAGAGCACATGACAGTGATAGCCTCAAACAGCTGACCACCTTATGGCCAGGGCTTGTGTGAGTTGAACGGACAACAGAAGGGAGACTCTTTGGGTGAGGACATATTGCATAGCTCCTCTTGCCACCACATTAATGAGGCTGTGGCTCGGCTCTGGGCTGATGAATATTGAGCTTCTTCATGGAATCATGAGGTCAGGTCTAGAGAGGAACCAGCCCAGGATGCATTCTGGCTATCCACACCAGGCCAGAATATGATGTACCCCTGCAACAATCTGGCACCAGATCCGGTGTAAACCTTATTTTTTTAGCAAGGATTAAGGCTGTTCTCCAATGAAAACCTAGCGGATGCAAAAACTTGAGGTGCACTCATGACTACTGGAGAGTGCATGGTAGCTGTGAGCAGGAAGCACGGTGTTAACTAGCTGACTGTAAGTTCTTGGAAGCAATTAGAGGTAATGGCCTTGTTAATCAGAATAATTACAGCCCCCGCTCAGCTCAGTTATTCCAGATTTATTTTTGTTAAATCTTTCCATCTATCTTCCTTTTCCTGTGCCCTCAACATATGATTAAGGGACCTAATCATTTTAATCACATGAAAAGGTTATTGATGGACAGAGCAATTGGTTTTTGCTTCTCACTTACATCAGTTGTGCATCTTTTGGAAGTACCTTTTTCTATGGGGCTAGAATCATAACAGTGAATTTTGGAATAGAAAATAAACTGAAAAACTGAAAAACATACACTCTCTTTGCCCCTCCCCTCCACAGAAAGTTGAAAGTGAAGAAAAACTTTTTCATAGACTATGAGCATAATAAATGTCTCTGGGGACAATTCTGTTGACTGCTTTCTTGTATTCATGTGTTTGTATAATACTGATCCAGTATCCCTGTTGCACCTCTATTTGGAGGAATTTGGAGTTGACTGTAAGCGAGTTTTTCCTCACTAATATGTCCAATTCTCTCTACGCAAGAGAAGTGGCTTTGCTGTGTTGCTGAACCTTTAGAGGTGAATGTTTTCCCACCCAGGTTTCCAACCACATTCACCAGGTGTAGACAGTTACCTGTTGGTCATTTCTGTTATGGTTATTAATCCTGTAGTAAATCGAACCAGTTCAAACCTATTTTGTTACACCATTCCCCCAGTTTGTCTGTTTCAATGATGAGATCTACACTAATTCCCCGATATTGCCCTATAAAAAAAGTATGCATTCCACTTCCTTGTAAAAACTACCCACAGTGCACCTCGAGCACAGACAGTTCAGGTTGGAGATACCGGTGTGTTATGATAGTAGTGGCTAATGTAGCTTCAAGCTGCAAGCCTCAAGAAGATATGAGGATCGGGCTACAGATGTCTGTAAAGCTCACTTCTTTCTAACTCCACACCCCAGATTTTTAAATTTTTCAACATTGTAGGCTTCAGCCCCAACCGACGCCGACATCACTTGAGGCAATTTATCATATTTTCAAATCTCCCTCTGGAGACACAAAAGGCTTTATACAACTTTTTTTTTCACATATTCAGTAAAACTCCTCAACATCTTCACATAGACTTTAATGTGTAAAGTCAGCCTGTTCTCATGCCCATGTCGTCAGATATTGACGTTTTGTCACAGCCCTTCGCGTCCCATCCAGACGCACAAGGTACCCTTTGGCGTCAGCCAAGGACGCACAAGGGTTTAACGTACCAGCAATGTAAAGCCGTCTGCGTCAGTATCAGATGACTTCAGCAGATGACGTAGCGCAACGTACTGCATTTTCGAAAGCAAGAAAGTGCCAAGAAGGGTGGAGTACGGGGTTGAGCGAGTGGAGGGTCACACACATGACTTTCACCCAGGAGACCAGAGTTTCTGTCCCATGTGAAACCAAGCACCATCAGCCATTTCCTGAACCTAACCACATGATTTTTGTAAAGTAACGTGGACCTTGTGCATCAGGAAATGACGCGCAGGGCGTGAGCCTTTTCGCATCAGTTCGAGGCGCAGAAGGGAAGGCTTAGTGCATCGGCCACAGACGCCAAAGGGTACGTTGCACGTCTGGATATGACGAGAAGGGCGCATGACAAAACGTCGATATGTGACGAGCTGGGAGAACGCGCTGGTAAAATCAGTGGTGTCCATAACCAATTAATATCTGACATTATATTAAGAACTAGCGTATAGCTACAATCACACAAACATATTTATTAAATTCTTCTGTGTTTAAATCTGTTATGAATGTTAATCTAGACACAGTATCTTTTTTTTCACCTGCTGTGGCATTTTAATTTCTTTTTTGTTTGTATCGGACTGCTATGTGGTTTTGACCTCTGCCTGCCTCTACTCAACTCCCGTAAGCCATTGTGTTTTTGTATTTTAATAAATACTGCTGAACTGAACCCGCTCTGTTGCTGGTGTCTGCATCCGGTTCCTATTCTTTGTGTTCTCATTGGCAC
This sequence comes from Hollardia meadi, assembly GCA_037974645.1. Classification (NCBI taxonomy): domain Eukaryota; kingdom Metazoa; phylum Chordata; class Actinopteri; order Tetraodontiformes; family Triacanthodidae; genus Hollardia; species Hollardia meadi. The sequence goes on from JBBPCS010003104.1 coordinate 11,425, forward strand.
TACATGCGACACTGCTTTTAGCTGCTTTTATTTTCTTAATTATGTAATCATGGCACAATTCTAATGCAAATCTTAAGTTTAATGCTGAAAAGGTAGATGATGGATGACGTGAAACATGGTGGAAGTGGAGCTTAGTGCAGTATTAGGGAGACAGGACAGATGGAGGGTTTGAGAGCAGAGTGGTGGAGCTGGTGCAGTAAAGGTTGTAGGAGGGATTGATAAAGGCTACTGTCAGGAGAGGTGGTGATAACAGTGCAGAGCTGCACTGTACTACAGTAACAGTTGGTGGTGGTGACAGATTGTGGTTCCGGTCTGCCACTGGGAGGATGCCGGCAGGTTTGGGCCAGACGCAGCCAGTGGCCTTGTTTGAGCCAAATCAGTGACAAGCCTGCTGGGTAATAATGTAATAAGTTGCATTGGATATGGATGACAATATCAGTTCATGCATATATAAAAATGGAAAAACTGGTGGTGGTGACCTTGACTGAGCCTTGGTGCAGACAATATTGTAACCACAATATGATGTACGGAAGCTAGCAAAGATGACACAATGTCTCCTTGTTATTTTATATCAATCTGACTGCAACATCGCTGTAGTCTGAGTTCAGACTTCACTGTCAGATCACTAAGCTGTCGACTTCATTGAAAACCTGAGCAGCAGGTTGAATTGATTTCCTGAAGACTCAGTATAATCCCTCCCTCTTTCTCATTCCGCGTCTTTGTCCCGGCTTAACTCTTTCTCCCGTCTCCTGCTCTGAATGTTCTGTAAAGCTCTCTTTCACTCACTCTAACCATCACTTTGGTCTGCCTTGGCAATTGATTACCGTCTGTCCACCCTAATCTTCCCCACACGGCGGAAAGATGGCCTTCAGATGTTTTTTTTAGACCTTTTTAATCTTGTGGGGAGGAAAAACGGATGCAGGCAAAGATGTGCGGGTTCTTTCTTAATCATAACAACAAACTGGAATAAAATGCTCCTTCTACATCTATTTTTGAAACTGTCCAATTATAGTATAATAACGCCTCACGTACCTGTTGCTCACTCTCTTTATTTAGAGTCACTGCATGCGTTAAACAGGCATGACATAAATCGTTTTTCTTATAGCAAGGCCTCTCTACAATGACATGTTCCATTTTCATGTGGGTGTGGTTCGTGAAAAGCAGATTCAACATAAACATGTAATGTACATGCAAAACAATGCAAATGCAAAAAATACTGCCTTAATAGAGTTGTTTCTGGCGGGGGGGGGGGGGGGGG
>JBBPCS010003105.1:0-12682 GCA_037974645.1 Hollardia meadi
TCTCTCTCTCTCTCTCTCTCTCTCTCTCTCTCTCTCTCTCTCTCTCTCTCTCTCTCTCTCTCTCTCTCTCTTTTCTCAAAGTTAACACCATGGCTCTGACACAGACTCGGTTGACCAGAGCCGGGAAGCTGACTTCTGCTCTAGGTGATGAGCAAGTACGCTGGGAAGAAAGTGTGACCTTGTTTGAGCAAGAGATCATCAACGTTGTGGGGAATGTCTTCATTGCAGCTGCCTGTGTGGCCTACTGTGGAGCGTTCACTTCCCACTACAGACAACTGGTAGGTAGTGAGTGATGAGGTGCAATTCAGTGCTGCAATTCAGGAATATATTGGTATGCAGAGTGCGCAACGTGTCGAGTCATTATGAGAGAATGAAGTGATTAAAAAGTGGAAACATTACAAAATGTGCAGGATAAACCTGATGCAGTCATCTTTCAAAAAAAAACAACCCCAAAACAACCAAGGAAAAAAATGGATGCATGTGTGTGTGTGTGCACTCTCTTTTCCCAGCTCATTGAACAGTGGATAATACAGTGCCAGGAACTGAACATCCCCATCAGTTCCAGTTTCAGCCTGATCAACATTCTGGGTGACCCATTTGTCATCCGCCAGTGGGACACAGAGGGTCTGCCTCGTGACACTGTGTCTACTGAGAATGGGATCCTGGTGAGCGAGGGACGCCGCTGGCCTCTTATGATCGACCCACAGGACCAGGTTAGCTAGAAAATCAAGGCAACATTCATTCAGCGTGTTTCAGGCGTGGATCAACTTGTTGTTAGTCATGATTAATCAGTTACTTTATTGATCAAGGTCTTTCACTTTCCATTCATCCATTTAAAATTGTGTCATGTCATGGTTTTGACAGGCAAATGCATACACACTGGGTTAAAAAACAAAACAAAACAAAATTATATTTTATTCCACAAATGTTCTGTCTTTTTGGTGATTTAAAACACTGACTACATGGCTGCAGCACCAGCATAAAGAACATGAAAAAAGCTCTCTCAAAATAGAACTTCCTGTCAGAGATGATCAGCGACAAAGATACAGACTGGCCCTGCCCCAGGATACACAAACAGTTCCCAGCTTCTCCCACATAGAGAGGAGACAAACCAGCTCTCTCAGACTTGCAAACATGTACAGGATGGATGTCACCGCTTTAGTTTTTTTAAGCCTTAACGTAGATGACTGTTGTGTGTCTTCTTGACCAATGACAAGTCAAATTTTCTTTCCTGTCATGTTTGAGCCTTTCATTTCGCTGCATCCCTGTATCTCTGTCTGTTCTTTTCTACAGCTGTTCTCTCTTGCTTTACATAGGCAGACAGACACATGAGTCACTGATGATGATTGTACATTTTAACAACATTGAGCTCCATCACATACAGTATAGTTGTGTCTTTTCCCGCTGCACTACCATGGCTACAGTCTCTCCTTATTACATCAAGTGCTAATATTATTCTAATCACAAACATATACAGATCCATATTTTCAATACATTAGATAAAGGTTGTTTCTTTCATCCTCAGGCCAACCGATGGATCCGCTCCAAGGAGGCCAAGCATGGCTTGAAAGTGATCAAGCTGACGGACCCAAACTTCCTCCGTACCTTAGAGAATGCCATACGCATGGGCATGCCTGTACTGCTAGAGGAGGTAGGAACACACTAAATACACTAAATAAACATGTTTGAGTGCATAGTAGGTGATTTATGGTAAAACATTATTCTGTAAGTCATTCTGGGAAGGTACACATTATTGTTGTGTGTATAATTCACTATTTTAGCATTTAACTGAACTTCCCATTTACTTACATTGATTGAACATAAATTGAACTATGAGGCCTTTATTGACCAGTCTTGTTTATTACGATCGTGTGAGTGTTTCTGCATTCTTGTATTGTGTGTGTGTGTGTAGTTAAAGGAGACCCTTGATCCAGCTCTGGAGCCCATCCTGCTGAAGCAGACATTTGTGGCTGGTGGACGGACACTGATCCGACTCGGAGACTCAGATATCGACTATGACAAAAATTTCAGGTTCTATATGACGACCAAGATGGCCAATCCACACTACTTACCAGAGGTAAGGACAGCACACACACATACAAACACTCCTTTAAACTTCCAGATTAGGTTCATCTGGCATCAGTTGTTGTGCATCAGAGAGCATTGCCCGTTCACTATGGAGTCTTGGATTAAACATGGACACCTTCCTGCTGGTCTTTTAAGAAAAAGTCCCAAACATTTTCCAACTTTGGTAACCTGATATTTATGTGGCTGTTTTGAGGAATAAGAGAAACAGTAACACTAAAGAACATGTGCTCTTGTGCCATGGTAGCAAAGTGCTTGGTACAAATAGTGCTTGGCTTCCTGTAATGGCATCGACTCTGTTCAGTTTGCAGGCATTGTCAATAGATGTAGTCGCCTGCCAGCTCACTAACTGTGCTGTGGCCTTTTATTCAACACCAGCCAAGGAGAGCAGTAACACTATGTGAATACAGGCTTTGATTCCAGTGTCAATTCAAACAAACATGAAGGCAGTAACTTAGACAACAGGAACCCTTTTTGTGACATGGCAGTCAAGTGTTCTGGGCAATTGTAGAATTCTGGTTGTTTGAACGAATAGTGAGGGACATGTATTAACAGTTCCACATTGTGTGTGTGTTTCTGTTGCCCTTAAGGTGTGTATCAAAGTTACAATCATCAACTTCACTGTGACCAAGTCTGGCTTGGAGGACCAACTGCTTAGGTACATACATGCATAGACACACATTATGACGATTCACATTTACAAACCACTACCCAACTTCAAGTATTTCAGTCATGAGTTTTGCATATTTGCACTTCCACCTTGACCATAATCTCAGCCTGTTTTTATCTAGGGATATTTGTATCTTTTCTCCACACCAATCTTTCTGCAACCTCCCTTCCTATCCTCAGTGATGTGGTGCGTCTGGAGAGCCCACATCTTGAGGAGCAGAGGAATGAGCTGATTGTGCGCATTAACGCTGACCGCAACCAGCTGAAAGATATCGAAGATCGCATCCTTAGGCTTCTCTTCACCTCTGAGGGGAATATACTTGACAACGAGGAGCTAGTTCAGACTCTCCAGGAGTCAAAGGTAACATTATCTGTCATCATCTGTAAGATCATTTCCACTTAGGTTTGGAATTTTCCTTGTTATTTTCCTATTATGCTATTCTGTATTCTCTGTTTCCACCATTCCTCAGGTGACATCAGAGGCCATAAAGCATCGTCTGGAGGAGGCAGAGGCCACTGAGCTGATGATCAACTCTGCAAGGGAGCGCTACCGACCTGTTGCCACACGAGGCTCAGTCTTGTACTTTGTAATCGCCAGTCTCTCTGAGATCGATCCAATGTACCAGTTTTCCCTCAAGTACTTCAAACAGGTGGGTAGCCAGGCTTCATTTTACAAGCCGTAGGCCACACTCCATTTCACTTTGTTAGGAACACACTATTAAATGGCTATCTTTCTGTCCCATTCTTTCGGTACTTTCTCCAACCGCAGCTCTTTCACTCCACCATTGAGACGTCAGAGAAGAGCAGTGTGTTAGAAGAGCGCCTCCAGATCCTGCTGGACCAGACCCTGCTCAACTCCTACAACAATGTGTCCCGTGGCCTCTTTGAGCATCACAAGCTTATCTACAGCTTCATGTTGTGTGTGGAAGTCATGAAGCAGCGGGGCGAAATCTCTGACGCCGAGTGGCAGTACTTCCTAAGAGGAGCTGCCTCTTTGGAAAAGGTGAGGTGGGAGACCAAGTAAGTTGGTAAAGTAAATTGCTGGTGGCAGCTGAAAGGTTATTTACTGTGGGGTGGGGGTGGCTGGAATCCAATTTTTGCTTATGCTTATTTGAAAATTATATCACGATGAAATGTGCATTCATTGTGGTTAACCAGTTAGGCACAAGCAGTCTGTTGCACCAGCTGAACATAGGTTTTAGTGTCAACTGCTAGTCCTAACTAGTTGGTCCTAACCATCTCCACTTACTCTATAACTTAAGTCAACTGTAGTCAAAACATTGTTGCAGAGACTGACATTTCAGCTGGTGGATCATACAGGTCAAATCAGAGAAAGAGACACCACTAACTAGTAACAAAGAAATAGCAATTGACTCTTTTATTTAAAAAAAGAGGACACAGTGCACTGACAGTGCATTCTGTCATGTGTGAACTAAATAACACAAGATAAATGTGTTTGACCCTTTTCATCATTAATAATTCAACTATCATTTATCAATCATTGAGAAACGCTATATCAGTTTAGGTATTATTCAAAATTTGAATGTACCACGATGGCCAACTATCAGTAATGTGATTGGACCACTGAACCCAGAACAGATTGTAAGTCATGAGGCATTGGCTCATACCTACATTTCCTGCAGGGGGAGAGATATAAGGCCTAATTTTAACTGTATAATAAGTCCTAAATTAAAAAATATATATAAATATTTTTTTCTTTGGCTTCCCGATAGTCTTATAATTAGACAACAATAAAGAAATGTGTTACAGTTTCTTGGCTGAATCTTCTAAATTGCAGATAAACAAGGTGCCATTCTAATTTCCCGTTTGGAAATCCCCCCAGGTTGTCCTGCAGGCAGCATCTTCATTCTCTCTCCCTCTCATGTTTGGATTGAGTTGATAGAGACAAAAAATCTTCGTCACAAAGTAGCAGTCAGGCTCTGTCTGTCTCTTTGCCAGCTTAGCGCTGAGGATCTGCTGAGACTGATGGAAACACACACAGTAAGCGAGACAAAAGAGCATATGAGTCTTTCTGTGGAGAGGTTGACAACAAAAAATATTTCTGTGGAGGAGAGATAAGAAAAAGAGAGTATCTCTGTTTCTCAGCTGTCCATACAACCTGTATGTAGCATGCTAATAGGTCTTGACCAATCAGTGCAAAAGCTTTAGTACCTCAAGTCAGATATAAGGGCTGTTTTGACACCTTCAGAGAGCCTAAATTAGGTCATCCAAACTGAGAGTCCAATTGGCCTCAGAATAGTCCAACTTTCTTACATGGTTTTCTTGGATTAATCTCTCTCTTTTCTCTCTCCTCCTTTCCTATCTTCCTGCTCAAACCCCAGTGGGTCTGAGGGGTGTGCAGCTGAGGCACCAATGGTTTAGACAATAAAGAAGGGGAAAGGTAGTACAGAGCAATGAATTAAAGGACCTTTGACATTTAGCACTGGTTTTATCGATGAGTTCAGCCTGTTTTGAGACCACAATACAGATCAGTCAGTGCCACCCAAGGGCATTTTCCTCTGTTCACCCACCATTTGGCTCTCATTCACATGGCATTAGTTAGGCTGGAGGTACTGCCTGTCTGCTGCTGTGATCCTCATGCTAATGCTGTCCATCCTCTCCTCTCCTTCACCTCTGTCTCCTGTCTTTTGCATCGCGCCTTCAATACATCCATCATCTACGCTTCTCTTGCAAATTTTCAATGCTTCCCAAATTTATGTTAGCATTTTCATGCCATTGTCATTTTTTATCTGCTATGTCTGCCAACCTTAGATGTTTTGAATCATGCTCTCTTCATAGTTTTAATGACATCCTTTAATTCTTCTTGACTGGCTCTCTACTCAAGGTCTGTCCTCCATCTTATTTCCCATCTCATGCCTTTTACTGTTGTAACTGTCTGTTTTTCAATTTCTCCTTCTCCCAGGACTATGCAGAACAGCCAGATGTGCCATGGCTAAGTGATTTTTACTGGCAGACATGTTGTGAGCTGGAGGACACACTGCCCTGCTTCAAGGACATCTCCAAGGAAATCACCAAAACGCATATCCACATCAAGCTAGGTAACCCAAAGCTATTATACTGGCTAATCTAGCACGAATCACGATCATGTTTCTGCTGAATATAACAGCTAGAATGTTTAACCTAGTTGCAAAACATGATTCTTCACCGTCAGGCTTAGATATTCCAGTATTTCTTCGACAGTGCTGGACAAATTATTAAGATTTATATAGCATTAAATGACAGTCACCTCTCCTTTAGGATGTTTTCAAGCATCTATTAATCCAGAGAACTGGGAAGGCTATGTGGCAGAGTTGCCTCCTCTTGGGGAGTCCAAAGAGGTAAAGCAGGGGATCAGAGGCTACTGGAATGAGAGGCTGGGGACCTTCCAGAAGCTAGTCCTTATCAAGAGCTTCATGGAAGAGAAGGTAAGCCTAGATAAAGTCTGTGGAAAAATGTGTATCAAGGTTTTGGTGACTTGTTTGTTTTGAGGTTGATATTTTATTATTGAACCCAGCAAAGATTTGGCTAATTATACTAATTTACAATTATGCTGGCCTGCAGCCCTCAGCAAGATCCTTCCAAAACATTCTTATATCCATTAAATCAGCATGTCCTGTCAGGGATGTCCTGTCATCCTGCCTCATTCCCTTTGGTTATAGCATCTGTTTTTCTTTTTAGGTTTACCCCATTCTTACTTGTTTTTTCTTTTTTTGCATTGATGCCATCTCTTCACCATCTGACTCATGCACATATCATATCCCATTTTCCTTACTGCTGTTTCCCTCTCTTGTGCAGGTGGTGTTTGCAGCAACAGAGTTTGTGATTGTCAGCTTGGGGAAGCAGTTTGTGGAAAACCCTCCAGTTGACCTGGTGAACCTCTACAGCGATATGTCCCCCTCCACGCCGCTGATCTTCATTCTCAGCACAGGATCCGACCCTATGGGGGCCTTTCAGCGCTTTGCAAAAGAGAGAGGTTGTCTTGACAGGTAAAATAAGACAGACAGATAGGTAAGCTGACATAAGATTGGGGTAGTGTGACAGAATAGAGTTGAATGTCTACAGGCAACAGTCAGTAACCTGGAAAAGTGGGATGTTGGAGGGTCAGGGAAGCATGTCTGGATAGAGGGAGAAAGGAGGAGTTTGGTATGATAGTCAGCATATACAGTGGTTTACACATGGTCACAGGGGTATTTCTATTTCTCACTGCCTCTCAGAGTTGAGTCCATCTCACTGGGCCAAGGCCAGGGGCCAATAGCAGAAAAGATGATCCATGAGGCACTGAAAAGTGGCAAATGGGTCTTCCTGCAGAACTGTCATCTGGCTGTCTCCTGGATGTTAGCCATGGAGGAGCTCATCAAAACCTTCACTGAGCCTGGTATTAACACACTGAACCAGCATTAAAACATGTCCATGTAACTATAAGCATGATTAACTCTAGAATAATTAGCTATTCTAGGTTTAGCTACTGACACATTTGTGATTACATTTTTTTTTGTACTGTTTCTCCTTGAAATAAGAATGAAATTATGAGTATTTCAGTTTCAACTGTTGGATTTTAATGCATGGCTACATACATGATGCACCAAAGATTAATAGTGTCATTTGCTAGGAAAAATTATTAGTGTTTACATCAAAAAATTTCAAAAATTACCAAGTAGTTTACTTTTCAGTAACATAACTTGAGCCTGTTTATGGCTGTGTATAATGTTCCTCTCTGTTCCTGTGCAGACACATCAATCCATGAGAATTTCCGTTTGTTCCTCAGTTCCATGCCTACCAAAGTTTTTCCTGTTACAGTGCTCCAGAACTCTGTCAAGGTAAACACACACACTGTACAATATTTTGTAAAATATTTTAGTTCCATTTCGTTTCATTTGAAGATTGTGTGTCAGAGATTGCTCTTCAGGACAAATGTTCCTGTATTATGTTCACTTCTAATGTGAAAAAGTTCAGCTTTGAACAAATATGCATTTTCTCCAGTAAGCCTTCTGCAGTTGTATATGGCTCCTCATCATTTTTTGTAATGTTTGTAAAGCAAATATTCTAAATTTCCAGACTGGGTATAACGTATAATGCTTTCAAATAGGGAGCAAAGCAAATTTTTTGACTTGTATTATTCATGTGAGTTTGTGTTTATTCAACCCAGACTGCCTAACTACCTTACTGTACACTATGCATAAGCTAGTGAGCAACAACAACAGCCACCAAGAGTGTGTGCATCTACATGCTTGTGTACAGTTCAGCCTCTGACTAAACTCAGCACTCACCAAAGACGCAGGTTCTCTCTCATCTTTTCCCCTCTCCTCTCGGTACATTCATGAACTGAAGCACATTTCCCCTCCATTCAGCAGTCAACGAAGAGAGACTAATTCCATTATTTTATTACACATATAGTGGAGGTCGGCACCTTCACAGATTGCTGCTGCAGACACGTTGAGAAGCAAGAGTGAAGACAAATCCACAAAATCCACAACTGAGTCCAACTGTTTATTCCTCCAGAAGCTGCGTCTCTGTTGTCCTTCCCTCCCGACACAACATTCTGCAAAACCCTGTGATAAGCACAAATGTTTCGCTCAGGTGGAATATTTTCAACTTGAATATTTTCACCTTGCATAAATGTGCAAATTTTGCATATCTGTGACATTCGAGGAACCTGATGGTGCTATGCTTTAGCATGAGATGTAGTTGTATCTGCTGGGATACGGGATGATTGGGGTATGTAAGGAAAAAGGCCAAATGGATCTGATTTGCAATTCTTTTACTGTGACATTTTGCAGGCTTTGTAATTACTTGAACAAAAGGCAGAACCTTCTCCTACAAAGGAAGTGTCACAACAGTGTTTCAGTAATCAGTAATGCCAGGCTGTTTGGTTGTAAAATGAGCAGAGAAAAGTATTTTTATTTTAATTAGGTTTATTTAAGTGTTGCATGTTTTTCATTCCATGGGCTATTTAAGTGAAACTGTAATAACCCAAAATGTAAAGTGTGCACAGATCTGTAAATCCATTGGTTGAACACTTGTAACTTGTATATTCAGCTGTTATTGAGGCTATGTAGTTTGTACATTAGGAATCAAGCAAAAGTTAAACAGCTGTGATTTGTTTCTCCAAAGTCCATCAACTCATTTAAATTGTTAATGGGGGATGTCAGCACAAATCAGAAACTTTGGGATTTTTGTATACTGTACGTCATCTCGGGCATATGATAGCTCATACGAACTTGAAATAATAGTAACAAAGAGAACAATCAGTGGCATAGTACCAATTTTAACCCTGGCTGGTCCAGGAAACATTCGCAGATCATTTTAGTGGCAACAGCAGCTCTTAATTCTGTGAGAAGCTAGGGGCAGTTTCAAGGAATCCTACGTCATTTGGCTAATAGACACTGCTAAAAGTGGCTGCTGCTGTCATATAGCCTCTTAACGTAGCTGTTAGTACAGCAATTCTGCTGCATTCCAGCAACTCGAGATCTACTGTCTGCTTTTTGTCTACTGGAAAAATTAGCTATGATAAATGTAACATTTATGTCACCTGTGGCGAGACTTACAGGATAATTCAAATGACAAAGACCGTATATCAATCTTGTATTGTAACACCTTCTTATATAATAAATGAGTACATTTGAACAGCAACAAAAGCACACACAGATATAGACGAAAAGAATATAAATAAAAATATAAATAGTCAATATTGCACTACCCATAGGTCAAATTAAGCAGTCTATTTGTAATTGCACTCAGCTGGAATGTTATTGCCCAGTCCCAATAAATTATTATTGCATATTATTATGCATATTTCTTGGGAGGGAAGCATCACTTTAAGATATATTTTTACATGCATGTACACACACTTTTATTAACACACACACACTCGTTTTTTTGTTTGTTTTTTTTAACTCATTTGACCTCCCACAAATAAAGTTAGGTCAAATTTTTAGGTTACTTTCCAGTATGCATTGTAACTGTCCTCTTCCTCATTAGCTGAATATAATTAATAATCCACAGGATTACATGTCTTTGTAGATCTGCAGGTCGTGTCTGCAGTATTGATCTTACATGATTTCCAGCTTTCAGGATGAGCAACAAAACAGACCTGATGAGTAGGAATTATGCACAGGTTTCTATGAGAGAGAGCTACATGAGAGCTACAGGTATCATAACTAGACCAGTCAAGGAAGATGGCCGCACCTAGCGCCCGTGTCTTCACTGAGGTTTCTGCCCTCAGAGGTTTCCTGCCCGTTTTTCCTTACCACTGTCGCAGAGTGCTTGCTCATGCGGCATTGTCGGCATTGACTAGGCTTACTGACTGCCTGCACAACAAGGAGGATCAGCCTGTTTTTGGCAGTCTGTGCAGAACTCGCTGTGGTGTTTTCTCAATAGCAGCCATCGAGCCCTGTGTGCCTCTGTGTTGTTGTTTCCAGGTGACTAATGAACCTCCTAAAGGCCTGAGAGCCAACATGCGACGTGCCTTCACAGAGATATCCAGCAATTTCTTTGAGGACCACGTTCTGGGGCGTCAGTGGAGGAAGATCATCTTTGGAATCAGCTTTTTCCATGCAATCGTCCAGGTTATACAATGTCTCTTAAAACCTCACATATACATGATCATTAATGCTTTGTGTGTCTATACGTGTTTTACTCTCTTGCATGCTGTTGTATGTGCATGTGCAGGTACGTGCCCGTCCTACATATCCTCATTCTGCATCTTGTTTTGGATGTGTCTTAGGAGCGGAAGAAGTTTGGTCCTCTGGGCTGGAACATCCGCTATGAGTTTAACGACAGTGACAGGGAGTGTGCTCTGCTCAACCTCAACCTTTACTGCAAAGACGGCACCATCCCTTGGGACGCTCTTATCTACATCACTGGTAGAGAACCCTGCACACAGCCCATACACATCTCTGTATGTAAAATGCGTTTAGACAAACTACATGTGCAGGGCAAGCTCATATATTTAGGATTGTGTATGTGTGGTATACTCCTCCAGTCACCTTTTCTATATATGATCATATTAATGTGGCTCTGAAAATATTGTCAATTATGAAACCTCAGATAGTGTGGCTTTAAACAAGGCAGGAAATGTGGATGAAAACAGACTCTTTCTGTCACTGTAGCAGCCATGCTTGTTGTTCTGCCACTGTGCAACACAGACAGCACACTGTTGTTTTGTCAACAGCACACACATGTTCACAGTCATGTGAAATGGGGAAGGCAAAATGTTTGCTGATTTTCCAAAGCAGCGCAAACGATTCCACTCTATTCAGCAGCTGTGATCCCGTGTTTGTTCAACTCTCCATCAGTGAACGTTCGCTACACTCTTCCTCCTCTTGGCTTTGTGTTTGTACAAATAAAATGAAAAGAACAGATGCTCCCATGCACAGCAGTGCTCTCTTCCTGTGTCAAACACAGCAGATAAAGAAATCAAAATGCTGTGGCCATGAAGTCATGTTATATGAAATCACAGCATTTACTGTATCGTGGTACATGGGAAACCCCATTTACTGTATATCAATGGGGGTCGACTAACTAGCATCCAAAATGATCAAAAGGTTGGATCAAAACCTCTCTAAAACAGTTTTAACACAAACTGATTCATGAAAGGTAGAATTATTTCAGGAGTGTTGTATTAGACTCCATTAGTTTTAACTAAGTGTACCAAATAAACTGGACCCTGAGTGTATATCTACAGCACATCTTCATCATATCGTCAGGCATCCTTAAATTATTTAAATGAAAGTTTAAAATTTCCCATTTAATTACCATGTGATAATTTAAATTGGAACACAGCACTGTTTAGAAAATGCCACAACACAGAATTGAAACTTAGTTGAAAAAGAGTTTCAATGTTTTTTTTTTGTTATGTAATATACTCTTAAATTTCAAATAACATTTCAATTAATTTAATTATGTCAGTATTGTTTGTCTTGGACTTCCATGAAAGACATATTCAAAGTTAAACGGAAGCACAGGGAAGGATCCCTTTCATTAACAATCATATTTCTTAAGTTCATTTGTTTCCCTAATCTGGTTTCCAATTACACCTTCAAATGATTATGTTCAGTCTCAGTGGAGCGCACCACTCAGGCATCAAATTGATGTCTTTCATTGTTGTTATCACACTCCTGTGTTGTTAGTTTAATCCTTCTTCGAACAGTCCCTTGTGTGCCAGAGCTGCACACTGTTTGAGGGAAAGAATTTGGGCTCAAATCAAGCATGAGTCTGTCTTTCCTCTTTTGGAAGGAGCATTTCTTCTCCTCTGAAACAAAAAAAAAAGATGAAAAAAAAAATCTCTGCCAGCTTTACCACGCCTGCAGCTTACTAAAGGCTTCAGCAGAGATTTGTCTCGATTATTCACTCCCGTCCCTACTGTCTTACATAACTGTCTTTATAGTAAGTATGGATTTAAGGTTTTGAATTGTAAATGTTAAAAATTATTTAAAGTTAATCTTTTCGCTCTTTCGTAATATTTACCCTCCAGCCATGCTTGTCTTTTCTCAGTTCCTCTCTTCTTCTCGTCTTCATGTCATTGCCTACTGGCCACATGTGTTTGCCTCCATGTGATGTGTGTTAATTAATATAAGTTAAAGGCCTGGACACATTCCTCAATGAAAATGTGTGACTGCTCTCACGCTATTATTTATGTCTTTTTGCATCACTGTGTATATGAAAAAGAATCATTATTGTAGCTATGTGTTTAACCTCCTAGTCTGGTTTGATAACATAATGTTTCCAATGTGGACAGTGCCACTGTTTTTCTCTCCCTCGCTCTCTCTTTCTCACCCACATGTAACACAGTATCAAATCAAATCAAATCAAATCTAATTTTATTTATATAGCGCCAATTCACAACAAAGTTGTCTCATGACACTTAACATGTAGAGTAGGTCTAGACCACACTCTTTATTTATTTAGTTATTAATTATTAATATACAGA
>JBBPCS010003106.1:0-12681 GCA_037974645.1 Hollardia meadi
TGTGTGTGTGTGTTTGTGTGTGTGTGTGTGTGTGTGTGTGTGTGTGTGTGTGTGTGTGTGTGTCTGACTGTATTTAAACAAAACATGCAAAAACATATGTAATATAACAGCTACCATAATAAAGAAAAATGGGGGCGGGGGGGTAGTAGAGTAGTAAAACAGATAATTACTGATCACTGAAATGTGCTGTATGCCAAACAAATCAAATTTTCTACAATTGATTTCAAGGCCTATGTTTTACAGTCCTATACTTGCATGTGTGCTTGTGTTTCTCTTGCTATGCAATCAGGTTCCTCAGTTCCTCCTTTCTCATTTTCTACTGGTGGAGACATGCTGGACTTCCTGGTCCAGTCAGGCGAAATCAGCAAACCTGATGGTTTGTTGGCTACCTGGTTTCACAGAGCCAATAGCAAGGAGGAAATGAACACAGCTCTCGCAAGTAAACTCGCTCACACACTTACACACACGGACAAACATTGCATTCTTCTTTGATGGTGTGGTTTGTCTCTAGAGCTCTAAATGACTGATGTGATGACATATTTATTGATGTCAAAAATGATTGTACTCACCTGTAGGCTCACTTACTGTTCTGCACAAGCAACATTATGCTCCATTAAATACGGGACTTGACAAACCTGTACTCCGTTCTCTCAAGGTGATGCTATGATCCTGGAGGCTGATGTCACTCTGGAGGGTTATGGATCATCCAATGTGAAGCCAATCCCTATCATGGCCCATCCTCCTCAAAATTATAGTGACAACACTCTGGACGAATGGTTGGATGCTGTGCTGGCCTCTAGAAAAGGTGGAAGAAATGTGTCTGTCGGTGTCTTTATCTGGATGTCTGTATGTTTGTGTCCATCTGACAATCTACATAAGCAAAGCCCAGGTTTTAATGCTGTGTCTCCCTGCAGCCATGAAGTTGGATTTTAAGTCTCTGGGATCAGTGGGTTTGTCATTGGACCTGCTTAGTCAAAAAAACAGTAACAGAGGAATAAACAGGCCTGTGTGGCTTAATGCAGACATCCTCCGTGGTCCTAACACACCAAGCTTTGTGCCTCCACTCAATGGAACCAGGTGAAGAAGCCAAATCTTTACGTGTTTTGTCCATCAGTATGTTGAAAACAACATAAACTGAGTATCACATTGTCATGAACTCTCCTAACATACAATACATTTCTCTGCTCTCTTTCCCTCCTTCCTCCTTTTCCAGATTTCTGCAGTTGATTCAGGAGAAGTTTCCAGATGTGACTTTGTCTCCTGGATGGATGGTACTGTATTACATGTTCACAGACTGATTAGGAATCACTGTCAAGTGCTTCTACATTACCCTATAGTCATTTTAGCCGTGCCATTGTGTGTCGGTCAGGTGGTCAGTGCATCAGTTAGACAGTTTGTGGATCCAGCACTTTGGTCCAGAGCTTAAGTCAAAGAGAGGTATAGCTAAGACTTTAGAAATGGTGAGGTTATAAATCCTACACACATCTACTCTGGATTAGAAACAAGTTAAACAGCCATGCTAGCTGTTCTGTGAGGCTGTACTGTGATGCTAACATCAGCATGCTCATAATGACAATGCTAACATGCTGATGTTTAGCAGGTGTAATGTTTACCATGTAAACCATTTTAGTTTAGCATGTTAGCTAAGCTAAATGTTAGCTAATCATTTAGTTTTAATAATGGTAATACAGAGTATGGTCTAGACCTAATCTACATGTTAAGGACTTGTCCACACGTACGTGGGTATTTTTGAAAACGTAGCTTTTTCTAAGCGTTTTGGCCTTTCGTCCACACGCAAACTGCGTTTTAGGTCACTGAAAACAGAGCTTTTGCAAAACTCCTTCCACGGTGAAGATTTTTCGAAACTCCCTTTCAGTGATGTGTAGACAGGGAAAACAGAGTTTTTGTCTTGCAACATCACAGTGTGCACCTTGATCTTCTTTGTTTTACGTCAGAGTATGCGTCGTGTCTATGTTGTTTACATGAGGCGATTTTCTGCAATGGCGGAGGTAGCCAAAATACTGTTGCTTTTCATGTTGCTATCAGGACTTTTTACATGCTTACACAGTTACTCTCCCTCTATGTAGAGGAACAGAGGCGTCAGAGTGCGCTTCAGAATTCGCTGCTACATTCAACGCACACTCCTTCCTTGATACGCCATTGTTGTTAGCCTACCGGAACCAGTAATAACTTTTTTTCAGGCTTCTGATTGGCCAATATGGCTATACGGTTAGGGTTATATCGCCACATGTTCCTTTGTCATGCTCTTGACAGCGCTTGACAACATGTTTTGTGTCTTTATGTGGATGGAGATACTTTTTAAAACAGTGCTAAAAAACCCCAGTTTTTGTTGTGAATTGGCGCTATATAAATACATTTTTACTTGACTTGACTAGCATGCTAACATTTACAAATTACTATACAGCTTAGGTTGATGGAAATGTCATTAGAATTGCAGGTATTTGATCATAAACCAAAGTATTGGACAAACAGACTGAAATTTTCACCCCAAAATGTCAATGTAGTGGTGGGTTAGGGTTACCACAAAATGCCATCCCTTAAACCCCACTGCTAATGTGGCTAAAATAAATTGTCATGTAATTTGTTGAATCAGATCAAATTTAAAAATGAATGCATTTGTTGAATGAAAAACTGTTTTGTTCGAGAAGAGCTGTTTTTAAAATGTCCACAATCGATAAACTTGAAAACTTGGCTTCAAATTTCAAATAATTCTCACACTCAAAATGTTTAGTCTGCATGTAGTGACACCCTGACGTTAAGAATTGCATTTTTATTGCCCTACTTACGATAAGAATAAAGATAACAAGGTTTTTTCTCCATTTTTCAGGGATGCATCCAGTAGTTGTTTTTATTCTGTAAAATGAGCAGTACAGCCTCAAGGGACTGCTAGCTCAGTTGTAGACGTATAGTCCTGTTGTAGTCAGATTCATTGTGATTTAAAGCTAACAATGCATTATTTCTTACAGGTACTCTATGTTCCTCCAATTTTTATTGGAACCTACAGCAGGCGCATGATGGAAGACATGTATAATATGATCAAAAATGTCTCCCAAAAGGTAAGCTTTTAAAAGACATGCAAACAAATAACATCAATAGAAAAGGTAATCGAATGTTATTAAGTATAGTGTGGAAATGAGACTTATTAGATTTTAGATTTAGTCTTAGACCCTGTCCAGATTAGAATGGCACAGCAGGATTCATTCACATATTCTAGTGAAGAGCAGGAAGCTTAGGCCAGAATTATACTTTCCTTTACATGATGGACCACTATGGTCCCTGTGACTTGTTGAAGTGGCCACTAAGCTACAACAAGCCTGACAATAGCCCGTGTAGCTGCTGAAAGTCAATGACAGTTTTAAAATCTGCAATAAAACATAAGAATGGTTTGTCTCTTTAGGTGACATTCCCAATCTACACCCTGTTGGCCCGAAGTGGTTGGCAGCACATCAGCTGGCTCCTCAGCCAGTCCTCACGGTAACACACACTACTTCCATCTGCATTATGGCATTGACTATAAATCAGTCATTTATTAACTAGAAGTAGCCACTCCTCAAAACTCTGCCACTCTGTCAAAACAGGCATTCAACTGGTAATCCACAGCATTTTGACACCCAGAATAATTTTCTGTTTTTCCACTTTGTGATACTGAGACTGTTTTGGTGTCCAGGTTCAGTCTGACACTCTGGCAGGATTCAAATCACCCAAACATCAGTGACCTGCTGTTCATCCGTGACAACACCCACCCTGCCAGAGTCTACTACGATATATATGAACCAACGCTGTCTGCATTTAAAGAGGCTGCAAGTAAGGACTGAGCTGTTCAGCAACAAGAAACTAACAAAGTTTCCAACAGAAGAGGAGTCAGTCTGTAAAGTCACTTCATTTCAAATATATCAATAAACATTCCCAATAAACATTCCCCTCTTTAAAAGTTCCAGCAAATCATTTAAAGTTTTACGATTTCAAAGACCTGATTTTATTAATTTTTTAAAAATTATTATTATTTTTATTTTTTGGCTGGCTCATCAGAACTTTTTTGGATCACATGACATGTCAGAAAGCAACCTCATATCACAAAAATCATTCAAACTCAATCTTTTGATGTCTGGATATTCAAGTTTTTAATTTTCACTTTGAATTTTGATATTTAAATTTCACAAATTGAGCAGATTGCCATTAGTTCAGGCAGGCCACAGAAGTCAAACTCAGTTCACAATCTCAGCTAAATCAGCTGATCTCAAAGCCAGCCCACATCAGCTGATGGCTCAGCTCATTCCCTTCTATGCGTCTAATTGGCAAATCTCATACAGAGCGCAATATTTAAGCTGCTTTCACCTGCCTACTCTTCCTGCTTCCTCTGCAAGCTGCTTTGCAAACCACCTCCACCCCAGCTCCTCCTTTTTATGCTGTTTCTGACTTAATCAATGTCATTTCTATTGTCATTGATGCATGCTCTGTTCTGTACTCCAGGGGGTATTTCCTGCTTAGTTCCCTGCCTTTCCACGTAGGCACGTGGAAGGGCATAGAGCTCCCAGAACAGAGCCATACCACCAAATGTAACTTAATGCAAATGGTTGGCCTAATCTAAGTTTCTTTGACTACAGAGGATTTGACTGAAATCCAATTTGAGCAACTTGATTTTTTTTTTTTTTTTTTTTAAATTCTTGGTTGCAAAAATAACCAACTCACTTTGAGCAACTTGAATATAGATTTTTGAATACTGGACACTTGATTTCTTATTTGAATTTGTTGTTGAAAAGATGATTTTCCAACATTTTATTGCTTATGAAGAGATAAACTTTAAATTCATAAATTATTAGAACTGTTGCTGCCATGTAAGTGATACATGAGTCAAAAGTAACAATTTTTATACTTTCACCAGATGATAAAGGTTAGAAATGACTGGTTGCTGTTTCAGTTTGCTCATTGATGTTCTGTTTACAGGGCAGCAGGGCCGCGTAAGGAGATTCTATCCTGGAGGAGACCTGATGGACTTCCTCTACCCAGTTCACAACTCAGACACCAACTTCCAGTCCACAAACACACCGCCCAACAGCCTGGCAGTGCGTTGGTTTGCAGTCACTGATCGGACCTCCCTGTTGACTCAGCTTTCAGGTATGTACATACTTTGTAACACAGTTTCTTTACACATACAGTCATTCACTTTCATCATTTTGACTCAAAGAATAATTGATGTACTTATAGTAAGCTGTGTTGCTGTGCTGAAAGCCTTCATAAAAGCATCATCACTAACTGCAGTATGCTTTAAGTCTCTTACTTTGGGGCCATCTGGAGGTAGTATGAAGGCACTGCTACACAAAAACTTGTGTCATCACAATACCATAATTTGGAGGGGGGAAAAAATCATACAAGCTATTATCTAATCATAGTAAATAACGTGTGAATTTGGGGTTTTAAATCATGATGTCTCAGATTTCCTTTACTCTTCAAGAAACAAAATGCCTCCCATGAGTTATTGCATGATCATAGCTCCTAATTCTAGTATAGCATGCAGCGACTTTTTGTGTCAAGGTTGACAGTGAAATGGTTAGTTTGTAAACCATTAGCTTATCTTCACTGCTTCAGTGTGATCAGTCACAACACCTTATCAAACAAGTGTGAACCTGTGGATACTGATAGAACCATAAGGTCACTGTGACAGTAATGAAGCATTAGTGCAGTTTCACTTTCACTGTCTGTGTGTGTCCAGATGGTGCCGGTGGCATGTTGGTTGTCCGAGTGGCTTCTGACAGCATCCAGCCTGGAGTCCCCCTGGTGGAGGGTTCTGGAAAAAGCTCAGAGGTCCTCACACTGCAGGTATATTAATCAAAACACAGGTTGTAAGTGACAGAGGAAACCCTTTGCTCTTTCTTTCTTCTAATACAGAAAACACCTCACCTCAAGCTGGGGTCTCCTCCGAGGTTTCTGCCTTCTAAAAAGCAGTTAATCCTCGCCACTGTCGCCAAGTGCTTGCTCATGGGGGAAATGTTGGGTCTCTGTAAATTAATAATTAATAACTAATAATAAAGAATGTGGTCTAGACCTACTCTACATGTTAGGTGTCATGAGATAACTTTTGTTGTGAATTTGCACTATATAAATAAAATTTGACTTGACTTGACTTCTCAACCAGTGGGCCAGGCCTGCTGGTGAGCCTCAGATCATCATCTAGTGGGCCTCGGAGGCAGTGGGACAGCGAAATGGTTAGATTACTGTTACGATTATAGTACTTTGTAATTTAAAAAATAATTATTTTTTATATCTAAAAGTGCTCAAGAATTCACAAAAATAAATTTAAAAAATGCATAATTAAAATGCATAGTTTAAATGTATCGTTACATTTAAAATCACCAGACAAACGTGTTCTCCCACTACTAGCTAGCTGCCACAGCTAGCTAACGTTCCCTTGGAACTAGCTAGCTTTTTGGTCACGTAAGAATTTTTCTGCCTTTATTTTGGCAAGGTGGTCCTTAGAACAGAGGTTGCGCACATCTAAGGTCCGTATTAAGGCAAGTTACAAAAGGTGGAGAACCCCTGCTATCTATTTTATATCTACAACTCCTTGTTTAAATATTAGTTCAGGAGATTTTAGAGATTGGCAAGTGACATCAGCTTAACACTCTCTGTAGCACAATAATTGATCCACATGTCTAGTTGAGCTCAATGGACTCACGCTGGATGTTTTCCCAGATTTGAATCTCATAGCAAAAACTGAGGTGGTGTCTGCTATTGCTGTGGTTCTCAATCTTTTTCACGTCCAGGACCCCTAAACAGACACAAATTAGACCACAGACATAAATGTGCACATGCATAAATAAGGCTTTCTGTGTGTATGTATTTGCAGGACGTCCTGCAGCTGCTTGCGCAGAGAGCTGATGTTCCCTGGGGTGTTCACCTGCGGATTCACACTCAGCAGCTTCTTGAAGCTTCACTCAAACTGCTGCAGTCAGCCTACAGCAGAGAGGAGCTCTACAGGCCTGTCTGGATCAGCATGGAGGGTCTACAAAGCACTGGTGACACAAAGGTACATACATAGCTTCCTGCCTGACTGATTTGTTTCCCCAATCATGGATTTCTGATACACAATAACTGCGCTTTAATTTTTGCTGATTTCATACCAGAGATCATAGTTTTTCTTGATGTTCTGATGTCCTGACCCCCTTTACTCCCTGCATCTCTAATATCAATACATGGATGACCCCACTGACCTCTGATGGTCACACAAGAGTAGCAGCAAAGGTTTTCTAAAGGTCGGATTCACAGCGAAATGGAAGTTATCACTATATTGACATGTTTGAACAAGATCTATACAATCAGCACAGTTTCAAGGTGGACACCCGAGATTAGTGTCACCAATTCAATATCTGACCAAATGTGAAATATAGTCACAATCTCCCCTTTGGTTCCTGAGTTACGGTGTTGAACAATGGCCAGAAAACATTATGATGTCACAGTGAAGTTGACCTTTTGAATAGAAAATGTCATCACTTTTATCCTGTTAAATTTTGCCATAATTAGCGTATGAATTCTTGAGTCAAAATGTCTTTGTGACCTTTGACCGCCAAATTCTAAGTAGTTCATCCTTGAGTCCAAGAGGATGTTTGTGCCAGATGTAATGAAATTCCCTCCAGGCATTGCATGAGAATGGGACAGGTGGTGCTGTGGTTAGTACTGTCACCTCCAAACTCTAAATTGTCCATAGTTGTGAATGTGAGTGTGAATGGTTGTTTGTCTTTCTGTGTCAGCCCTGTGATGAACTGGCGAGCTGTCCAGGGTGTACCCCACTGCTCGGCCCCCTTGGCCCTGCAAGGGATAAACTGTTATAGATAATGGATGGAGAATGGAGGACGGATGTCAGGTCACAGTGACCTTGACCAATGATCACCAAAATCTAATCAATTCCTTCTTTTAGTCCAAGTGGATGTTTGTGCCAAATTTAAAGAAATTCCCTCAAGGTATTTCCGTGATATCAGGTGAAGATGCCGGATGTGGAGGTTCTGGGCTGGCGTGGTTACACGTGGTCTGCAGTTGTGAAGGCCAGTCGAATGTACTGCCAAATTCTCTCAAATTACATTAGAGACAGCTTATGGTAGTGAAATGAACAATCACTGATGATGATGAACCATCAGCATCTTGATATGCCCCACCTGTCAGGTGGATGGATTCTCTTGACAGAGAAGTGCTCACCAACACAGATTTTAACAAATTTGTGCTCAAAATGTGAAAAACAAGTCTTTTGTGTGCATAAAGATCTATAAAAGAACAAAAAATGGGTGCAAAACAAGTTGTTGCATTACTATTTTTGTTGAGTATTCATAAATATATTTAACTGTACAGCAGAAAAAAAGTACATGGTTTGCAGTTAAAGAACTCAGACTTGCATTAACAATGTTGGAACTTTCATAATAACAGATATGGATGATACTGACTATCACTACCTTCATTCAGATATAAGAATTAAGTGCATTTTTGAGGTGCTTGTAATTTTGCTTCCTCCTTTCTCTTTCAGGAGTTTGTATCCACAGTGGAGAGGCTGTTTCCTTACGTCACCCTCGTCCTGACACAGCAGAACTGGCCTCCTCTGATCCCAGCGACAGTGGCAGGTTTGTCTCAGAGGGTGGCTCTACATGTTAACACAGCATTGCTGCCAACAGGGCAGGAGGGGCTCAACTCTCTCATGGGAATGATGGACAGACATGACCTGATAGTGGAGGAGGACACAGAAAAGAGTGCTGGAGCTTTTGCAGTCTTAAAAGGACTTATGGCCCAGCACACAGGGAGAGCAAACACTAACCTGTATGTGATATCTGATCGATCCTAACTGAAGATGGATATGATCAACCCAAATTTCACTCAAAAAGGATATTTGTGTTTAACAGTTTAGTTTCTATTCAATGTTCAGTAATTTTATGTAATGTTCAGTGACACTGGCACTGCAATACAGTGTAATCCTTACACTGTAACATGTAACACAATGTTATGTAACCTTAGTGGCTGTGCATATTACATTTTTTGGGTATTTTACTTAAGCTTACCATGCTAACTTAATTATTAACTTGATTATTAAGCTATTAAGCTACAGTATACCATGGTAAGTATCTCAGTAGGCATAACTTCAGAATTAAGTTTTATTATTACATACAATAATTATTCCATTATCATTTATAGCACTTTAAAGGGACGGTTCACCCCTAAATCAAAAATATATATTTTTCCTCTTCCCTGTAGTGCTATTTATCCATCTAGATAGTTTTGGTGTGAGTTGCTCAGTTTTAGAGATATCAGCTGTAGAGATGTCTGCCTTCTCTCCAATATAATGGAACTAGACGGCACTTTGCTTGTGGTCCACAGATCTTGTTGTGAACAGTTTCATGTTGGGACTATTTTCTTTCTACTGAACTACACCGTATGACTGCACAGAAGGAAACGTGTATCTACTCAATGGATGAGAGGCTCGTGCTTGTGACATGGTGGGATGTAAACATTACTGGCATCCTCCTTGACTGAGCCGTAATGTTGGCTAGTGTAGTTAGCTAGCATCTCATCCATAAGTAGATGCACGCTTCCTTCTGCAGGGTGAAAAAGACAGAAAATTGTTTTTTGGGGGGGCTTTGAGCACCACAAGTGAAGTGCCATCTATTCCCATTATACTAGAGAGAAGGCAGACATCTCTACACCCGATATGTCCAAAACTGATTAACTCACACCAAAACTATCTAGATGGAAAATAGCACTACAGGTAAGAGTAATGTTTAAATTTCCTACCTGCCATTGTTTTATAAGGACAGTTGTGAGTGTAAAAGACTAGAAGGTAAAAGGAGGTAGCGTGATTCAGTAGACACCAGCAGGAAGTGGCATAATGCAATTATATTTTTTTGTGTATACCACTGAATGGGAAAAACGCAGAGCAAACATATTGTGTTAAAAACATTTAATTAAAATCCTATGAAAGCATTGAATGAAACATCAATGTGTTTATCAAAAGAAAGATGTTACCTTGTGTTCCTCAAGCAGTCAGACAGTTCTCTCACCACTTAATGCTAGTGTTATGCTGTGTTCAGACCAAACGCGAATTACTCGCTGGAGTTGAAATATTTCAACTTGAGCGAATGAAGCGAATGACGCGTCAAACGTGCCGCATCAATCGCGTCATTCGTGTCGCCCGTCACGAATTCGCGCCTATTCGCGCCTTTGCATTGACTTTGTATGTAATCTACTCGCGCGAAAAATTCGCTTTGTGTTTGGTGTGAACACACCTTTCGTGTTTCTCAAAATGACCACATTTCCACAAAAACCCCACACTTGGTCATTTTCACACTTAAGATTAAAATGTCATTCACAAACATAAAAAAATCGAATTAACTGACCACTGGTGACACAGATTCCAATGTTTAATTTGCATCCAAACATAATTCATATTGAACAAGCCTTTATTTTGAAATAAGGTCTGTCCCTGGTTGACTATTAGAATGAGCATTAAGTGTCAAAAGCTTTTTTTCTACACTCACTTTCCTATGATCTTTAAAACTTTTACTCATTAGATTTTCTACTCTAATGCATTGGTTTTAATACAAATATCTTTTCTTCAGAGTGAGCATGTGTGTCAGTGTTCACAATCGTACCATGTTGTATAAACAGCAGCTTGACCTGACTACACTTTGTGACGTAAAGTAGCTGGGAAAGTACCGCTGACTGTCTACAGCTGGGTGCTGTGGAGGGCCACCGACAGGCTGTCAGCTTCACTGTCACAGGTGGGACAATCTGTGTTCGAGGCCTGGTATTGGCCGGTTTGCTCCTTGGAGGCGGACTGCAGTCTGTTCTTGGTCAGGTATTGGCTGCAGGAGCAGAAGATGTTGTAGAAAGACGAGGAGAGGCCGGCAATATCTGTGGAGATGTAGGGAAGAACCTCTGGAGATGCCTGGTTATAGTAACTGATCTGGAAAAAAGATTATTAAAAGTTTAAGATTATATGTAAATAAACTCCTGTTTAATCAGCTAACATCATTATTTGTTTTACCAGTGACATGTTGTTTTTGGTCTCCAGTATGGTAAATCCAGCACAAAGAACCTCTCCTCTGTTATATCCTTCAGCGGGAGGGTGAGTGGGCAGGGACACTGAACGCAGAGCGATGACATATGGGTCTCTGGGGAGGACAAAAAACAAGAACCGACAGTAAATCCTGCAGGATGGCGGTGTATGACCTTTGACCTTGTCATTGAGACCGTCCAGCAGGTCTTTCTACTGACCCGCTGCCACACGGCTTCCTCTTGGAAGCCAACAAGATGAAGTCCTGGAGAATTTCTTCTCCCTGACTGGCTGAAGTCTGGGAACCTACGCCACCATGACGCACTGATGGAGTGACCACACGGTACAGGAAGTCATCATCGTCCACCCGGTGAATCGGTTCACATTTCCTAGTTTAGGAATGGATACAGAGAGATACCACTGATGAGGATGTTTATGGAAATGTAGCGTATTTATGAAACACTGACTATATTGTTAAAGGAACAATTCCACTTGCTAGGTGAGAAGACTGAGGCTGTCTGATTCTAATTTACCATAAATATACACCAGATATTATTATTAGACCATTCATTTAAAGTGTGACCTGTGTTTCTATTTGGCCACACTCTTATAGTTGCCTGCCAAAAAGAGAAAGAGAGTCCAAACTAAATTAAACAAATATGGCTATTTTGGCTCAGTAATCGGTGAACTTTGTGTTGGATACAATGTTCATCCCTTCTGCATGGACAATGAACTTATACTGACTGTCTGGATTCCCCACATCAAAGGTGAGAGGATCTGATTGTGCAAACATGTGTCTTTGTGAGATTTACCATGTTAAGTTATTGCAAACAAAAATATGTTGGGTTAAAGTAGCGAAGTGCTCTTTAAATTTAAAAAAAGAATCAACTAAAAACTCTCTAGGGGGGTCCTTCATCTTCTTCTCTGGTGCTGTGGGAAACACCCTACCAGGAGGCATCACCAACAACTGGTCTGGAGTCTGCTAAACAACAAAGGAACAAGTCTACAACAATAAAAGGGCACCTACATGCCTTACTTATGAGCCTATGAACCTACTGCCCAGCACTGCCTGTGTCACTTTTGAAAGATTATTTATGTTTGGACAGTTTGACAGTCAAGAGGCAGACAGGAAACAGGGGTGAGAGTAGGGGGTATGACATGCACCAAAGGGCCCGGGCTGGACTCAAATCCTGGGCCACTCGGGATGCACGATGTATATCAGACCAGTAAATTTACATTATCAGCTATCGACCAATAATTAGATTATAGTCAATAAAGAGAGTTGATATTCACCTCTAAAGTTGGCTTGCAATCGGCCAATAAACACAAAGAAGAAGAAGGACCAACACAGCATCAAACTGCTGCACCTGGGTAGAGCCACGCAGTGTAGAGAGATTCAAACATGTCGTCACCCGTGTGGACGTTTTTTACAGTTTCAGAGGAAGACAACAATTTGCAATAAATGTTTCACTTGGGTTCAGAGAGGAGGGAAAAAGTCTACGAGTTCAAACACAACAAATCTTATTCTTATCACATTCATGTTGTCCCATCATCAGTGCATGACACTAACTCAACATCTTCCCCGGAGTCCTTGTGGTTTTTGCAGGTTCCCATGGATCATGGTTGGATCTACT
>JBBPCS010003107.1:0-12679 GCA_037974645.1 Hollardia meadi
GAGAGAGAGAGAGAGAGAGAGAGAGAGAGAGAGAGAGAGAGAGAGAGAGAGAGAGAGAGAGAGAGAGAGACCAGCAAAGATAGTTGTTTGGATTCAAAATGGCAGCTGAGGCCACATGGTTTTTGAACAAAGAAGCTAGGAAACAATGTGGCTGCCAAGCGATGGACTCCATCTCCAAGATGGCATGGTCTGACACCACATGTTATTTTGTTAGGGAGCCCAGGCCATGTGCTTGTTGAGGCAACATATGCATGTGCTAAGCTAGTTATGGCAGCATGTGTGAGATCTTGGTGCCAGGTTAGTAAAGAGGATGGGGAGGTGCATGCAAGACACAAGAGAGTCTGTGTGAAGCTAGCTAACCTCAACATATTGTTGTGGCCATGCATGCCACATGTCAACAATCTGACTACAAAGAGTATACAAACATAAAGTGGAAAAAAACACAAATCAATTCAATACATGTGCATGTACGGTACATTGAACCAAGTTACATGTAAGCTGCCTTGTGCTTAGCTGTTTAATGCGATGCTAAATGCTAGGCCCAGTTCAACATTACCAGTTTTTGGTAGGAAAGAGAGATTTCCAGCGGAGAATGCAGTCTTAACCGTACAGGTTGGAGGAAACCCGTCGCTTCTTTTGTACTTGTAGAGTTAGCAGCTCGATGCTAACAGGCTTTGTGACTCCTGTTGGTTTAAGGGTTAGCCTGTATGCTTTGTTGTAGCTGCTTGCTAAATAAACTTAAAGGCAGGCTCTCGTGTTACTGCCAAAAGGAAAAAAATTATGTGACTGGTTTCCGCAGGCTACACAGGAGAGGGTTGGCTGCAGTGCTCCAGAAGGCGAATTTTCTTTTCCTAGGATGGTTCACATCCCCGTTTAGCCATGACCATGCAACATATTCAATGGTTGCCCCAAGTTTGGATTTAGGCGTTAATCTCTCACAGGTATCAGACAACTCTTACCTCTTGAGTATGTTAGCATATTACAGCTAACATGTAAATTAGAGTTTACCCCTCTATTACCCCACTTAAAGCACAAACTAGAGGAGACACTGCATTAATGATAAAAGCAATAATATATTAATACGTTTGGTGTCTCAGAGGTAGGAAACTGCATCGTAACCACCACCACCATTATTATTATTACAATATTAGGCATAACGATAATAACATAATACCTCCATTCATCCATAACATGTAAATTAAAGGTCAGCCCTCTATTACCCCACTTAAAGAACAAAATATGAATCTCCTTAATCATATTTGATACATTAAGTACGTTTAGTGCCTCCAAGGTATTCATTGTTATATAAAAAAACCTGCATTGTCACCACCACCACAGCTAATATTATTATTACTACTACTACTACTACATTAGGCATAATAATATACCTCCATCCATATATAAATAATGCTGAGCCCCGCGGACAAAAGTCTATTACAGCAGCAGAACACAAGTTTTACCTCAGGGGTCTAATTAGGACAATATACAGTCACATTATTTCAAAATAAGAGACATGCTGTTTCTGAGATTATTTCCATCCTTTGAATGAAATGGCTGTCTACTTAAATGACTACAGAACAAAATGCTATAGTGCTAAAAGACAATAAATAATACACACAACATGAGATGACAAATAACATCATGTACGTGAAAGTTCTCCTGCCCCCTGCTCCTTCTTCCTCTCACTTTCCTTGGCAGTGTAGGCACTGCGTCATGTCCACAAAATCACAAAATAAACAGGAAAGTTAACTAACCGGCAAAATTCAACTGCTGCATTCGCGAATTTATCCTGACTAAAGGAAGGGCCAAAACGAGGCGACCAATGAAATTAGTTGGGGACGTGAACTTTTCCTCACCATCGTAGGAAAAGAAAACTCGCCTTCAGGAGAGCAAAGAGAAACGAGAGTGAGAACAAAGGGGCAGGTTGATTTTATTGTTTTGGTGGACGTCCTTGATCACACTGACCAAGGGTAGATGGAAACTGGGTCCATGGGCAGGGGTGACAAAACTGGAGGATTGTGGGAGATGGCTCTCACCACAGAACAATATACCATGCTGACCACCTTACAAAGGTGAGTCTCAATTAATTAATTCATCTATGGATCCCAACACAGGCTAAACAACAACGTTTGATTGGCGTAACAAGATAAGCGTCCACATTTAAAGCTTTTCTGAGCTTTCAACCACAACTTGCAGCCTTCAGACTCCTTCACTGGGGTGCTTTTGGTGTTCCCTGCTCATTTGTGCTGGTCTTATGTGAGGTGGGATTTACATCATCCAATCTTCGACCTGCTGCACCTCTGACTCGCCATCCTCCTCCTCACTGATAAGATGTTCTGCTCTATTAGGAGGCTCCAGACACTTGAGCTGGAAAAAACAAAAATCACCTCAATTGAAAGCTCCAAAAAGCTAGGAGGTGTATAATTGGGCTTAGATTATTTTGTGACACAGACTTACCAAAGTTCAAGAATGAACATCCATGCTAAAAAACAAACAAAAAATCAAACGCATACTGAATGAGGGTTTTCTAATCTTCCACCTCTACGGTTAAGGTTAGCTCAAGTTCAGAAAACTACTTGGTTCGGGTTCGAGAAAGGTCAGGGTTAAAGAGTAAATGCATTTTCCCTCATTAGGACCGGGCTTTGTTCCCCACTTTGACTACTTGTCTCAATACGGTCAGAATTTATACTGGAAAAGGTAAGTAAGAAAAACGCACGAGCACGCACATCACAAATCTTTTATATTGTCATTTGTTCCCATGCATGCTGCTCAGAGCAAACTCAGTCAGCAGTTCTTCTGGCAGCAGCGTCTCACCCACAGCCAACTCAGGCAGGAAGGAATGAGAGTGAGTTAATATGGTTGCAAGGATGCTGTGCGTCTCTGTCACTCTTGCAACAATACAGGAGGAGAACAGGGAGCTAGACGACACGGAGTTGGGAGGAGGGAGGTAGACAAGATGGGAGAACAGTGGGGTAGATGACATGGGAGGATTTTTTAAGAAACTTATTATTATTATTTGTGAGTGTGTCCGACATCAAACCTCTATTTGAGTGTGTGCCCATGTGTTTGTGCTTTTACACAGTTCTTAAGTTCACAAACACTCGGCTGCCAATGACAAAAAACACAAGAATCAAAAGATGACACTGAGGAACAGGCTTTATTCTAACTATTCATTACTAAACTATTTACTGAATAGTAATATGAAGTATTTATAAGATTTGAAAGAAAACAAACACTCTTATAGTCATATAAGAACAATATAAACCTGTTGGTGGCCTTGAGTTGCTTCACTGACCTCTTTTTGTTACTTGGAACTCAATCAAAACAACTCAGCAGAATGATTTGATTTAAAACTTTGAAACAAGGGTTAAAAATTACATATCAAACTGGGCATTATACTGACATTTTAAATGTGAGTGTAATTGTATTAAAGTATAAAATATATATTTAAAAAAAGAAGGGTATGTAAGTATTACTGAAAAAGAGAAGTGTTATGTGTTGGTGTGAACTGTGACAGTGAACATTGTGAATCCTTGATCTGCAGGGGAAACATTGTTCGAATCATAAAACTAGCCGGATTAATTTGTTTTCAAAATGTCTTTCAAATGGTCTACGTGAAGGCCAACGAGCTGTCACCTGAAGGAGATAAATATGTATAATTTTGAGAAATCTTTCAATCGTTAGCGCACAACCTGGTTTCAGGGCAAGTAATGGAAAGACATTTTGAAAAGGTTACATCTTTAATTTCTAGAACTGAAGAAAAGCTGCACCTTGACCACAGCTTGAACTTTCATTGCATTGCTAAATGGACATATTAATTTGAGTTACGAACAACTGGAGTGCGAGGTTTGTATTTAAAGCTAAAGGACTGTTTGCCCACAAGTCTACACCTGTGACCCTAATGTGTGAAACAGGGTCTCTGACTCATGCCACTTCAAAATCATAAAGATGCAACAAAAAATACATACCAGCGTCTTCCTAAGTTTTTTTTTAATGATATTTAATTTCATGATGAGAAATCTCACCACAAGGTCTATTTAGTAGTTGTTCTAAGGCTTTCAATCACATCACAATATCTTCATCAGCCTGTTCTCGCGCCCAACGCATCAAATACAGCAGCAATATAGCAGCCTGGTCAGTGGCCCTTCACTATCAGCCCATTCT
This sequence comes from Hollardia meadi, assembly GCA_037974645.1. Lineage (NCBI taxonomy): Eukaryota > Metazoa > Chordata > Actinopteri > Tetraodontiformes > Triacanthodidae > Hollardia > Hollardia meadi. The sequence goes on from JBBPCS010003107.1 coordinate 4,165, forward strand.
CATGCCCAGCTCGTCAGATATCCACATTTTGTCCCATCCAAATGCACAAGGTACAATTTGTCGTCAGGCAAAGATGCACAAAGGTTTAATGTACCAGCAATGTAAAGCCATCCGAGTCAGTAATCAGACGACTTGAACAAATTATGTAGCACTGTGTACTTTCCAAAGCAAGAAAGTGCCGAGAGGGGTGGAGCTCGGGGTTGAATGGAGGGTCACACACATGACTTTCACCCAAGAGACCGGAGTTTGCGTCTCGTTTGAAACCAAGCTTCACCAGTCATTTCCTAAACCTAACCAAGTAGGTTTTAAGCAAAGTAACGTAGACCTTGTGCGTTAGGATAAGATGCGCGAGTCTTAGAGATGCTAAAGGGAAGGCTCAGCGTGTCGGCCAACGACTCCAAAGTCGTGTGTCTGGATAAGACGCAAAGGGCGCATGACAAAACGTTGATATGTGACGAGCTGGGATGAGAACGGGTTGACACTATAAGATGCTATAGTTACCGTTCTGGTGCCGTTTCTGGAGGAGCCTCTCTAGTGTAGGAATATAAAGAGCAAGAAAAGTCTGACTTGCTTTTTACTTGTGTTCTGTAAGTAACCGCAGATATGTGACTGGTCTTCCATAACTAACGTACTTGTTTGATCTTTTCCTAAACCAAGTAGTTTTTGTATCTGAACCTAACCAAAGTGTGTCCGTTTCACAATGTTAATAACAGTCCAAAAGTCATAATATGTCATAATATGTGACATGTTTGTCAGCATTCTTTATCTTGAAATAAAGAAACTAACTAACACGACTCACTATTTATTAATGCTCACTTGACCGTGGAGCCCTGCACATTTAAAACTGACACTCGATGGGCAACAAGATCGTCATAGTTTGAAGATTTCACGGCCACTGACCACGCTGCTGTATTTGACAAGTTGGGAGCGAGGACATGTTGTCTTCATCAGCAGATTGATATTGTCTTGTTGTCATACTTGGAGTACTTTATGGACGTCTCAAAAACGTGTGTTTTCAGTGCGGAGAACAACAACAACAAAAGACTGAACTCTCCAAATTGTGTGTATGTTAAAAATGTTATAATGTTTGAAATCTGGTTTTAAAATTGCAATCGTCCAACAAGGTATGAAATTTTTAAAACACGTTTGACACAGTCGATCTGGAGCTTTACAAACCGTGACTGTTTCTACAGGAGACATCCGGTACATTTGATATGATTTTGAAAATGAGCTCATTTACCATTTTATTGCGTCGACTGCATAACATCTGAAGCTACACTGAAATCGTTGTCATTATTGTTCATTATCTTCACTCACTGTGATGTACAGTGACTGCTTTGGTGCTGCGGGATGACAGAAGTGGACTACTCAGTGTGTTCAGTCTTTTGCCCTTAATGATGACAATATGTTGACTTAGCCTCGCCATTGCATCTTTTTGTGACACTTTATTTTGATCTCTCCAACATGTATCACAATAATCAGCTTTCTAATCTGGCAGAGCTGAACATCAGCTGGTGTGTAGGTTTCCTCCAGTTGTGTCTTTTCATCTTTTCTTTTTCTGCACTGAACTGAATAAATTACATGAGAATTTAGCAAGCAGCTGTTTTAAGCAAAGAAGCTCTGATTAACCTAGTGTACACTACCTACTAAACAGATGGCAGATAAGCTAACTGGTGAATTTAGTAAAGCATTTCGCAGCTAAAACGGCAGATATTATATTTAAGAGTGGGCGGACACCACACCAAAACTAAAAGGAGAGGTGGCCCGCAATTTAAATGAATGCTAATTTTGCTATTTATCTGCTGAATTTATAAATAAAAAGCTGCTTACTAACACGTTCATATCAGCGTTATATGTGATTATATTTCATTCAAATAAACACTGAACATTAATTCAGTGTTTACAGCATCTTCTGGCCAAAACAATAATATTAATTCCGGTTTAAGCAATTCTTTTTACTGACTGTAAGATAAAGGTACAACCAGGTAATGTACAGTATATATGCTTTGTAATTGTCATCTTCGAGGCTAATTTTGGATCATGTGGCTTAAAACCTTTTCCGAGTGACTGTAAGACACTATGGAAGATCCAAAATAAGCTACACTGAATTTGTATCCAGTATTTGATGTTCTCAAGACATGCAGTCGAGTGGGAACATAAATTGTGAAGGAGGCAGGACCTAAAATCGATCCCTGAGGGGATGCCACAGGAAACAGTGGACGATAAGGAATTTCTAAGTCAGAGGGAGAACTTCTGGATAAATGAGATTAAAGCCACTGAGTCAGAGGCAGTTATCCCATTATTCAAGATAAGAAATAGTGTGGCCCACTGTGTCAAAGGCTGATATAAAAGGTAGAGGACAGCACAATTTGATGCATCAGCGCTTGACCTCTGAAACCAGACTAGAATTTTGGTTCTGAAGCAGGAAAGCTGGGACTTTGGTTCTGAAGCAGGGAAGACAGCAGTTCAATAAAAACTGTTTTTCTAGGACTTTGGGAAGAAGATAATTTTTAAGATGAGTCTGTAGTTGTTCAGGACTGAGTTCAAAGTAGGGGCAGAACTATTATAGTACTATTCAAAGTAATAGTTTTCTCGCTTTATTTAAGCTTTGAAAGAATGGTGAGACTATTTTTTGTCAATGACTTATAGAGTGTCAAGAGAACAGGTGGTTGCTTAAATGTGAGACACAATTCTCTACAGTTCAGAAATGGTAATGATACTGTGGTAAAAGAAGTCAGTGCAGCAGACTTTGTTAAGGGTAGTTGAAGTAATTCTTATTTCTAAATGAATGTGTAATTAATACCAGCTCTCCCTGCCTATTATCTCAATACACTCAAGTACCTCTACAGCAACAACTTCCAGTCTTGCTAAATCATGTGCAAAACCATTTGGCCTGTCAATATCACTAGAAGAACCCAGTGTTTTTCCTCGTGACACTAATGATTTTAAACCCAAGTGCAAACCCCTTTTCATATGATTTGGCAGAAGCAAATGAGCATAAAGTGATGATCTGTGTGGCCTATTAATGGGTGTAAGAGATGTGAAGAGATTTAAAGAGCTGCCCCGCAGGTGTGTAAGACCTCTAAACCTAATTTGTTTGGTCTTTTGTAGTTGAATAGTATTTCATGACATAGAATCTGTCTCATTCTGTTCTGTTTTATGGTTACTTTGTTGAATTTTTTTTTAACCCTTCTAGGTATAGAAAGAAAGCAGTTATATAGGTCACATTAATTAATTAAGAGAGACCATAATTGGATCAGATTAGAAATTGCCATTCAACACTACAAATTTGCATTTAAATGAAAAGCGGCCAACACTGCGATGACCCAGTTGTATCTTTTTGTCTGTTAGTTATTTTTGTTTTTTGAAACTTTACCTGGGTTAATACTGGAACTTAGTTCCTCTGTAAAGGCCAGGTAGATCCTTACCAATAGGGATAATCAATTAAATATGCCTATTAAGTGGTACATTATATATATGTATGACTATATTTGTGCCGCCAAATTATTAGTTGACCATTCGCTAAGCCCTGCCCTACCTACTGTTGTTTTTTGTTCTCCCACAGCACATAATGCAGTTTACAAAAAGACAATGGCTTATTTACCACTACTTACTAACAAAGGATCCATGGTTTTAAGTAGACTTCTTAGTTGACAGCCATCAAATTTGCCATCTGAAATGGAAACTGTGGCTGCATCAGTTGTAGCTAGCTAGCTAATTAAGCTATGCTAATAAGATTGATTTAATTTGAAACCATATTTATGTTACGTTAACATTAGTTGATGCCACTAAATTCCTGTATGATGTTTTACAGTGTCCATTATATGATACAGTAGCATTCAGTTACCACAGAGTGAATGTTAATTCCCACAAAATATTGCAGTAAACTGATAATAGCTATGCTAACTCCTGGTTTTTACAACGTTAGGTCGTAAGCTAGCTTACGTGCTAACATTAAAGCAGATATGTTTGATTCTTCCTAGTGTTTTTGGTTTACAGGCCTGCTGTGCCTAGTTATTGAAGGATACAATGCTGTTTGGCGAATTTATAATCCTCTCTAAATACAAAACTATAAAAGAAGCAGCACTTCTTGGAGGTAGACCTTGATTTTCGTGCCAGAACTTACCGCTGTCCACCACGTTCCTGGATTGTCCAGACCACAGTTGTCGCTGTACTCCAGGCAGCAGGAATCTGGCACACGGGTGGCATTATAGACTTCAAACCAGTCTGTGTGGTTGGTTACTCCACAGCAGCGAAACTGCACCAGAGAAAGGAAATTAGTCAAAAGTAATGCATGGTATTAAATAAAAATCCTTCACAGATGAAAGCTAAAATTGTTTACCTGCCAAGAATAAGAATTACCAAACAAAATAATTGATATGTGCTGAACATAGAAAACACTTAATCTTCTTGATATTGAACTGCAGCCCCTTTAGGTACACATCCCATTCGTCTCGTAAAAAAAAAAAATCATTTTCTAACTTGCCTGCTTCTGTTTATCTATATCTCCCTCCTTTATGATTGGAATAGATTTTTGATAAGGGATCATGGTTTTTACCACATTTTATCAGTGCACTTCATGAAAAGATAAAGTGCCCCTGTTGTTTTGTTCATTCGGCGGACTTTAATTCAACACAGGAATATTGCCCGAGCTGCTCCTCGAGCCACTCCGTGCACGGAATTTAAGATTGTGTGTTAATTTAAAACTCCCTCGCCTTGCTTCAAGAATGGATCATGTTTGCAATTTATCGTGAACTACAGCAGAATTGAAGTAACCAGAAAGCTTTTTAAGCATAGCTTTAATATTTGACAAAAAGAATCAAAGGCTAAAAACTGCATTGAGTCGGAATATTCAAATGTCATCACCTTAAAACGTTAACCAATCTGGCACATATCCCCTTTCTGATTTATTGCACTTGCATTTGACACCTTCTGGATGTTTTTACTATTTCTTCTCATCTATGTAGATCCTTTTTATTTTATTATTTAATATTCAGAGTGAACTTTGCTCCAGGGACTTTTGCTGTATTATCTACCCAGTGACTCAGCATGCATGAAAGAGGCTCGGGAGGAAGAGAAGTGACAGAATGACAGCTCCCTTTTAATGGTCTTCCTCTCAACCAGACTTATTGGAGCCCCATACATACATACAGTAGCGCTGATCTGACGAGGGGGAAAAAAAGTGCACATTCATGCTTGCATACATATATTTTCAAACAGTGACTCATCCAGGCAGATTTCTCCTCTGTAGACATAAAAACCTCTGCACATTAACACCCACACATGCAGACACTTGCACACACTTGCATTTAGTATTTGCAATACATTTCTCTATCATCATCATTTATGCCTTTTCAGTCAGCATACAAAATGACATAGATCAGGGTCAAACATTCGGTCTTTACAGCACATTTGCCAATAAAACAAAAGTACAAGCTATAACTCTGTATCTGTGATGTGAAGAAGGTCCAAAGAGCCCTGAAGTCTCAAATCTATCATTTGATGTCTCCCAAAGGCATTGTGCAGCATCTGTCCTCTGCTATCTCAAATTCCAAATCCCTGTTCCTCACATTATGTTTTCTTTGCAGTGGAATTAAAACATATATACATACATATCAAAAGAAGATCAAGAGTTGGAAACAAAGACTACATCAGAGTTGTTTGCATTAGAAACATTTCACACATTTTTTTCCTGATTGCCAGTATTTATTTATTTTTTACCAGCCTGCTTGTAAATGTCCAGATCCCGTTAACTAGAAAATGGATTGCAGTGTTTTATTCAAATTTTACACGAAATGGAGAAATGTAACATCAAATGGCCCATTTAATTTAATGTGATCACAGTGGTTCAGCTGGTGAAACCTTGCCGATAGCAAAAGCACTGTCACAATGAATAATGCAGTCAAAATGTCATGTATCTCGGCTTGTGACGAGGTATTTTGCCTCCCTTGACTTGCTAAATGGTGCTGAAGTTAATATTGAATGGGCTGTGATGTTCACAACATAATTTTAAAGTTGTTCTTTTTTTCTTTTTTTTTTTAAAGCATCACAACATCAGCAAACTGTGACTAAAAGACAGAAAAAATGATCAAGCTTTTGAGATTTATATTTTGTGTCATATATCACCACCCGCCCCCTCCGGTGATTTCGATTCTTACATCAGTTTGTACTATCATCCAGGCGTTGGTCAAACCCACGTTGCCCTCTGTGCCGAAGAGCTGCAGGCCCTTCTTCAGATCCCTCTGAGCGTAGTGATCAATCTGAGACAACAGGGCAGGAAAAATTGTTCAGAAAATAAAATTTAAAAAACGATTAAACTAATATCATATCTGCCTGAGTGATGTGTGATGAAAGATGCTTTCCTTTTGAGCATCAAATGGTTGTGGCATCTTATTTCGATTTTCATCCCATGAGAACAAATGTAATTCAAACTCCAGAGGCAACAACAACAACATAGATCCTTAGTTCTCTTTGAAGAAAACTGCAGTGTAATATGTTAGATGTCAACCAACTGACGCCAAATGGTTGTTTTCAATATGAATATTATGGCATTTTTACTTTTAAGTTGACAGCAGACAGTAGACTTCTGATTCACATGGTGGACTGCTTGTAACATGCTTAGAAAAGAGCATAAAAGAATAAAATGTAACTTGTCTCCCCATCATGGCAGGAAATTTGCCTTTGTCTTACTAACAAAGACAATGAACATGGTAAAAAAAAAAAAAAGGAACAATAAACAACACACATCACAAATCATCAGCAATGCAGTGAGTTGATACAGGTTATTGAAAGGCACAGGGATGTTTTAGTGCTGTTTGTTCATTATATCGATTGCACATAATTGCAAAAAGCATCCCTCATGTATCCCTCGTGTATCGTATTATTTGGCAAATATGTTGTATTGTCCAGAAGGCATTTTATCAAATTAAAAGTGGCGGTGATGTAATGAAAAACAGGTGGCAGACCACTCGTTTACATGGTTTCAAATTGGACGGTTAGTTTAGTTTACAAAATGCACTGATTTTCAGTTCAACATGGCGGCCACGAAAGCACCAAGTATACATAAACACAAGGTTTTATATGTGGAACAAAGTGGGTGTCAATAGCTGACTGTCTGCAGTTTCAACAGCTGAGACAACTGTGTTGAACTTAAAGAGGCTGAATTGGATTTGCTTTGACTGAACAAACACACTGTGGGACAGCAGGGTACTTAGCCACTGTTCAATAAAATAAACAAGCTACACTCAGATCCATGTGGGTTTAGTTTAGAGGCTCCGGTTCAGCAATGTGAACCTAAACAAACAAGATAACGACATGTAACAAAATCAGCTTTTCAGTAAGCTTTGAATCAAAGGGAACAAACCGTTCATGTGAACACGGTCACAGAGATAAACAATCTTAAATACACCGGAGCTTTGCAGTGACATTCATTTAAAACCAACAATACAATCAGAGAGCTAAGGGCCATATATACAAACAGCAAACACAACAAACTCCAGACATGCACACACAGAGAAGCCGCTCAGCCATGTTTACACATGTGGATGGTCAATCTCATCAGACATCAGTCGCATTGTTCTCCACTGACCTCGCTCTCTCCTTCTCTGGAGACTTTTGTTTGTTTGTTTTTTACCTTTGTGGTGCTGCAGACACCAAACACCTTGTTAAATCTCTGTCTTCAAACACTCAAACAATACATATGGCCTTTGTTTTGCCAGACAAAAATGTTGAATATGGGTTGCTGTATTTATTTTATGGTGATCCTTGGCATTATAGTAAAGTTGTTATCAGTTGTTATCTGGCAAAGCCTTCAAGTGAATTTTCCTCACTGTAATCTGACATTTCCAAGAGGCAAAAGTCATTTTAAGTAGGTGGTACAATAGGCCATTAATCAACTTCTCTACTCCACTCGGAAGTTAACACACTCAATCTTCCTACACCCAATTGGATCAAGACATCACTTTCTGAACTGATATTGCTTTTTGCTAATTTTATGGATTCCTCCTGAACTACCCACCAAAGTTGGTTTCTGACTAAACTTAAGAAAAGTAGTTAAAGGTACCCTGTGGGGTTTTTGGCCACGACGAACGCTACTTAGCAATGTTTTTATGTGTGGGTCCTTGTTTTGTTTGAATTTTATGCATGCACAGGGACGTGCTGATGCAATACATATTGCTGACGACAATTTCAGAAGAAATTGGACACAAGTTCACCACCCCCTGACATGTTATCACCTTATATATTTGTCATGGTTAACATGCCAGCCAGCAATCACCTACACAACAGATGCCCATTAGCAGGTGTTTCTGGCAACACATTCTCACTCCCAACTTGTATCCCTGAGCTCTAATTATCCCTCCAGTGTCAGTTTTGAATGTGCAGTGCTCCGCTGTCAAATTAGCAATAATACATAAATGTCCAGTTATAGACTTTCAGATAAAACTTGCTGACAAATATTTCACATATTATGACTTTTTGACTTTTATTAACGTTGTGAAATGGTTGCAGTTTGGTT